>JACEIK010007567.1:0-13492 GCA_018107945.1 Datura stramonium | reverse complement strand
ACTGCCCATTCAACACCCCACATACCTGGAATTTCGAGTCTCCCAACTTCCTTGAAAACTCTAGGTAGATTCTTGAAGAATTTTGAAGAAGACACTTGAACTCCCTTTCCTCCTTCCTCTCAAATATTATATGAATAGAAATGAAGTTTTTAGGAATGATTCCCTTTTAAAAGACCTGGTCCATACCTCAAAACGAAGTAGTTTAGGTCTTAGGAGTGTAGGAAATTATGAGAAGGCCCTTACTAAAATGCTGGAAATAACTGTCAGGTGACCCTAAAGGGCGACCTGATGATTCGTTGCCAGGAGTAATGAGTCGTCTGGTCATTTCGTCAAGTTCACTGGAAATTTCCTTTGGCTTATAACGGAGGACACAATGACTTGTCCCCCGATAAAATGACTCGTTACCATCTTTCGTCGAGTACACTGCCTCCCTTATAACGATTCACTATTATGTCATCCAACAACTCATTGCCCGACACGAAGAGTCGTGGCCTTCTCTCGTTAAGTACACTGGTTGACCTCCTCTATTTTTCTTCTCCCTCACCCCACAACTGACCTAACGACTCGTGGTTTCTGACCACGAGTTGTTCCCTTGCCCGTGGGAGTTCGAGTCCCTCATCTTCCCAGGCCTTCCCCACGAGTCACTTGACGACTCGTTTGGCCTCCTCAAGAGTTGTTAAGTGACCCATTCTGCAACTGCTGCAACATTTTCTAGTTTTTATCCTGATTCACTTTAGGACCTGATCCTTGGGTTCTCGGGGTATAACAGTGACAGGGCAATTCCTATATACTCGTCGAGATATAACTGAATCACCGGTTGGAGTAGAGACTTAGAAGGATTTTGATAGGATTTTGGGACTGATAGGGCATCACAAAATATAAAATAGCCCCTGGATCTAACAAAGCATATACATCAAGGTGGAATACTCATAACATACAAGTGACTACATCTTGAGAGGCCTCGTGCTCCTAATGAGATGTGAGGGCATAGAATCTATTCTGGTGCTGACCACCACCTGCACTAGTGGAGGCACCTTACTGAGCTGAGCGTGCTGGTAAGGCTTTTGAACTAGTGGCTAGGTCTCGGCCCTTACCATGGCCTGTCTAGCTGCTGGACAATCTCTGAGCATATGTCTGGGCTTCCTGCACCCGAAACAAGAACATATACCTGCTAGGCACTAACTAGTGTGCCTTCTGCCACACCTGTCATAACCTAGAATACTGGGCTCTATGGATCTGCTTGCCTGACCTCAATAGCCTGGCGCTTGTCCCCTCTGATCGCACCTAGATCTGGATAGCACACTGGCTGCTGACGGCGCTGGGGCTGATGATCTCTGATGGGACTGCTGATGATGCCCACCACCAGGCCTCTGCTGGGAGAACCCAAAACTATCGGTCCTGGCCCTTTTGGCCTCTCTCTCTCCCACTCACCCATCTATACCTCCTCTATCTGCTGGGCATACAGAACAAATCGTGAGAAGTCCATGTCCTAATGGAGCATAGCAGTCCTGTAATCCTTGACCAAATAGTCTGCTATCCCATGTACAAATCTTCTCACTCGATCCCTCTGATCAGCCACCATCTCTGATGCATATTTGGACAGGCAGGTGAACTCTAAAGCATACTCCTAGACAGTCATGTTGTTCTATCTCAAATTCACAAATTCAGATTCTTTGATCTCCCTCATCTCTCGAGGAAAAACCGATCCAAGAATGTGGTATGGAACTCATCCCAGCCAATGGGACCCACTCCTACTGCTCTGCCATCCTTCCACTGTTTGAACCAGATATGTGCAACCCCTTTNGCATGATTTCAGTTTATACTTATCAACATGTTTTACTTACCTTGCATACTCAGTATATTCCAAGTACTGACTGCAATTCTATGTTGTATCATTTTATGATACAGGTTCAAATGATCAGATCCAGTTCTGTCGTTAGCCTAGTTCCCACAGCTTAGTCCAGTTTCCCATTATTGGTGATTGCTCATTCATCGAGGAACTTTAGTTAGTGTTGAGTCATGATATTTTCAGTTTTAGACTTTAGTGAGCTAGTTGGGGAGGTTGTCCCATCAGCTCCTCAGACATGTTAGGGCTTATTAGACAATATGTAGAATTTCAGCTTTGTGAGTATTGACTCCGTTATGATTGGTATGTATTCAGACTTTCGCTTATTCATGTTTCAGTCATCAGATTTTGCTTGATTACTTTCTTTAGTTATTATATTTATGCCATGGATCGACTTGGAGCCATTCGTGATTTTAGGTTCCGTATCTAGATCTGGACCTATATTCGGGTCATGACATCAGTAAAGGGTCATCCGTATTTGAACTTCTCAATAATTGCATATTGGATGTTTTCCATTCCGTTCATACACTCCACTTCAGATTTAGTCCATTTAACCAATGGTTCATTATTAATCATCTCGATCTCTTTGACTGGAATAGGTTGGACATTGAGTTTCTATTCTTGGGGTTTGTCATGACCGGAACATAGGTCCGGATCGATATACGTGACAAGAAACCTCGAGAGGCTCAAAGAAACCTCGAGAGGCTCCAAGTCGACCCATAACATGAACATACATCTAACCCAACATTGATAAGCAGAAAATCATCATAGATAACATAGCGAAAGTCTAAACAATCTCAACATCTGAATACATGAATCCAATGCTGAATACACACCATGTCCAAAATGCCTCTAAATTGATGAGTTGATGGGAAAAAACCCCCAACTAACTCTCCATAGTCTAAAAACTAAAAATATGATATACAATTGATAAGAAGATTTCTCGCAAGATGAGGACTCACCAACTGAGGCTTAGGAAAGATAACTCTGGAAATCTGACTAGGGATGGGACTGAGCCTGGATATCGTAGCCTGTATCATGAAATGATACAACATAGAGTATGTGGTCAGTATGTGGAATGTATCGAGTATGCAAGGTAAGTAAAACCGCTTAGTAAGTAAAATCATTGAACATGCATACTATAAAACATAATCAAGATAAGAATGCATGCTATTTTCTGAAATTATGATCTGAATATAACTGAACATCATAACTAAATCAAATGACCCAAAGCTAAATCCTGATAATCATAAGTAAAATTTAATATTGGGTCAAACCCGCTGAAAATATAATATCATAACCGATGTACATGCATAACTGAAATCATGAGGAATAATGGGAGACTCGTCATATAACCGACATTACCACGATAGAGCTTACATGGTCTCGACTATCAAACTCAAGTGGGCAGAGCCTCCCAAAGCCTTGCAGGGCTAAGGGTGCTACCATGATATCGATATCAAGCTCAAGGCCTCTTGGTGGCAAGGGAAAGCTCCAAAGGAGGTCCCAAATAATCAGATCAAACCTACGTTGACACGTAGTTATGAGGTATAGGATTGACTGACCCTTAGCCTACTCGATGCTAGACACTACTCCCTAAAACATGCATATGCTCTCCATTATTTTTCAATGAAGCTGGCCATCGTCTAGTGACAAAGCTGAATCATAACATACATGCAATATCAGAAATCATAACATGAGGAGCCTTGGCTCAAACCATACCACAAGCTGAAAATAACGGGAGTCTTGACTCAAAAATCATGTGGTAAGCTAATTCATGAAATCATGAAACATACTTGATCATATGGGTTTTCCCAATACTTAAACATACTTTAAATAAACTTGATTCACTTTGAAAACATGAACATAAACATGGGTATTTCGAAATCATACTTTCTTCATAAACATCATATCATACTTAAACATATATATCATAGATCTCAACTTTCATGAACATTCATGGATGGGCATCATAGTATAGAACACTTGAAAACATAATTTATAATTTAAAATATTTTAAAATCTACCCATTAATCATGATTTATCATTTAAAACATGCTTAGATCATACCCATGATAGAAACTTAGGAATTCATGCATTGGGTAAAAACTTCGGGTAAAAACTTCTATGGAATCAATTAGAACATCATGAATTGAGAGAGAATTGGGAATGGGTATGACAATTTCACCCATTCATAGCCTTACATACCTAAAGGAAATCAAGTTTACCACTTCCTTTTGATTGCCCAAAGAGAATTGTGGAAGAACCTTGTAGAACTAACCTTGATCATCTCTCAAACTTCTAAAATTACATGCATGAATTAGGATAGGCTTAGAATAACTAATCCTTCTTAAAACACCCCATTCTAACCTTAAACAACGTAGTTTATGCCTTAGAGCATAGGAATTACGTAAAAAGTTCTTAATAAACTCGAAGGGAATAACAGATCGATGTAATCAACCCAGGACTCGACGAGTCATCGCCCTGGCCATGACTCGTGGCCGCCTTTTCAGCACTACTCGTTTTCTTAGGTTATGGGTGACACTATGTTTAAATTGACTTCCCTCCCCTTCAACCTCGCCCCAACCCAAATCTACCGTAAGAACAGAAATAAAGACAAAAAGGATTATATGCGCGTACGTGAAAGTTTTATTAATAGAAAGATTATAGCAAAACTTTTTTTTGGGGAGAGGGTGACACAGAAAATAGGATCTTACTATTTATGAGAAATTGTTCATTTCACTCTTATTATGAAATCTCTACTAACGGTCTCGAACTTTATGCAAAGTTCCATGGAGTCTGGGAAAAGACGCTTACTATATATAGTTGATAATTCCTCCGTCGGATGAAACTCGCTTCTTTAAAAATCAACTAAACTCTAAGGAAAGGGAGAGCTGCTGAATACCCCTTCCGAGACTATCACGGGGACACCACGACTTGTGGTGACCAACTGCTAGGTACACTCCGCCCATCTTCTTCCTTTTTAAATCATTCTGGACTACGAATGACATAATGAGTCATGGTGCCGACCACGCACTCGTGGTCATGTCTATGGTTACCCCAAAGTAAAGATTCCAAACTACGACCAATCTTCACCCCATGAGTCACCCATGACTCGTGGCCTACCCTAATGACGACTGGGCCCGTGGGACTCCGGTGCGTAAATTTTAGTTTTCTCCGTTTCAACCTCAATGATCTTAGGGATTCCGGGGTATAACAATATATACTTGTTGGGAAAATTTACCCTTGAATGTTGAAAATCATACAGAAAGTAGGAAATGCAATCATCATACTAAAACCAATACATGCCGAAAATGTACTCTGAGTGACTCGACCCGATTTGAACTACATGATTGAACTAAATTCCGGAACCACACATCCAATTACATGAAAGAAACTGAGGTACATGAGCTGAACATGAAACTGAATAGAGTATTAAGGATGAAAGTAATACTCAAGCCGAAATTGAGCCGAAGGGAATAGATGTGGGGTATTTAGCCATCATATTTGCTTTAGCTTCCCGCGTAGCTCCCTTTTAACATGCCGACCTCCATAAAACCTTAACTGAGGCTACTTTTTGTTCCTTAGCTTACGAACCCGAGATCAAGTATCTCCATCGGAACCTCTTCATAACTAAGGTCGCCTTTTCACACCGCAATTTGGTACGGGCCAATATGACTGGACCGAGTTTTTCTTCTTCTCAACGCCATACCCTTCATGGGAGATACCTTCAGAAACACCCACTATCTAATTCAAATTCAAATTTCCTTCTCAAGCATCCGTATAGACTTTGGCGACTTCTGAGATATTTTTAATCTTTCCCTTATAAGCTAGACTTTCTCCATGGCTTAATGGACCGAATCCGATCCTATCATCGTAGCTTCATCGGTTTCAAACCAACCAATAGGTGATCTACATCTCCGCCCATAGAAAGCCTCAAACGAAACCATATGAATGCTGGAATGGTAGCTGTTGTTATACGCTAACTCAATGAGAGGCAAATGTTCATCCCAACTACTCTTGAAGTCAATCACACACTCTCTCAACATGTCCTCGAGAGTCTCAGAGCACCAAGCCCCGCCCACTCATCCGCTGAATGAAACGCCGTGCTAAGCTTTACTTGAGTACCAAGTGCCTTTTGAAACAATCCCCAAAACTAGGAGGTAAACTGAGTACCTCTATCGAGTATGATGGACGTGGGCACTCCATGCAACCAACTAGCTCCCAAAATGTACAACTTAGCCTAATCCTCCATTGAATCGGTAGTTTTGACCAGTAAGAAATGAGCTTCTTTGGTCAACTTGTCCACAACCACCCAAATGTAGTCATACCGCCACGAGTGCAAGGCAACCCCGTGATGAAGTCCATATTAATCTCCTCCCATTTCCAAGTAGGAATACGATGTATTGAAGCACACCTCCCGCCGTTGATGCTCCACCTTCACTTGTTGACAATTGGGGCACTTAGCCACAAACTCCAATATGTCCTTCTTCATGCCATTCCACCAATAGACTTTCCGTAGGTCATGGTACATCTTGGTGGCACTCGGATGTATGGAATATCTGAACCATGAGCCTCGTGCAACACCCGATCTCTCAAATCATCATCCACAAAATGACCCTGATATCAATGCACACCATCTCCCACTTTGGAGAAGACTTCCTAACTTCGAGCCTCAATAACTCTCTTTAGCTTTACCAAAATAGGATCCTCGTCTTGTTCGGCTTCACATCATCAAAGGGATGATTTTGATCCATTTTGAAAAATGGCACTACCCATCGGTTGAGCCAATCAAACTAACTCCCAACCGCAGTCGATGCACATCCTTCATCAACTCTTTTCCCCTATCTACATGAGACATACTTCCATAGAAAGCCTACTCAAGGCATCCGCTACCATGTTAGCCTTGCATGGATGGTAAAGGACACTCATATCATAATCCTTGAGTAGCTCCAACCACCTTCTTTGACGGAGATTCAAATCCTTTTAGTTTAATATATACTGCAGGATCTTGTGGTCCATAAACACATCTACATGGACCCCGTACAAATAGTTTCTCCAAAACTTTAAGGAAAATACTACCACCACCAATTCAAGATCATGAATCGTTAATTATCTTATTGGACCTTCAGTTGCCTAGAAGCATATGCTATAACCTTACCATGCTGCATCAATACATAACCAATTCTATTAGTCCTAGCCCTCTGGTCTCCCTCTCTCGCTCATTCTTCGTACCTCTTCCATCTCAAGGGCTTATAGACTATCCGAGCAAAATCAATATCCCGAAGAAGCACGCGGTCAAAAATCCCTAACCAAGTAGTTTGCTATCCCATGTACAAACCCGTGTTCACACGGGCTATTTGATCCACCACCATCTCAAAATACTTGGACAAAAATTGAAATCCAAGGCATACTCCTAAACCATTATATTTCCTTGCTTTAGATTCACAAACTTGTTCGCTTTGATCTCTCTCATCTCCTGAGGAAAGAACCAATTTAGAAAAGTGGCATGAAACTCATCCTAACTGATAGGGCCTACTCTGACTGTCCTACTATCCTTCCATTGCTTGAACCAAATGTGTGCGACACCCCTTCAACTGATACGAGGCCAAATTGGTGCACTCCTCCCAAGTCACCTCTAAAATCTGGGAGATCTTCAGAATCTCCTCAATAAACTCATGTGGATCCTCATCCACCTTTGATCCAAGAAACTCAAGAGGGTTCATCCTCATAAAGTCTCTAACTTCCGCAGCCGCCGCATTCCCATTCTGAGGGACATGTGCTATTGCCTGCTGATTGACTTGGGCGGTCAGGGCCTAAGCTAACATCTGAATAGCTGTTCGAAGCTCTTCTTGGACAACTGGCTCGGGTATATGCTCCTAGTAGGCTGGTGGGGCCTGTTGGTGCTAGTATCCATTGCCATTCTCATGGCCATTTCTATTTTTGTTTCTCCTTCCATTAACTCTACAGGGAGGCACGATTCTGTAAATGCGTATAGCAAGAGTTAGAAGGATAGATAGATATTTCATCGCACGACTTAGATCAATAAAGAAGGGAATATTTCCTAAACATCTCGTAGCCTCTTCATCATAAGTGTGGTGTGCTTCACAGACATAAAAGAGACTCTACTTAATGCAGCTTTTCGACACCCTAGGATACTACAAAACCTAATGCTCTGATATCATTTTTGTCACGACTTGAACATAGGTTCGAATCGAGACACGGGACAAGAAACCCCAAGAGGTTCCAAGTGAAATCATGGCATGAACATATATCTAACTCAACATAGATAAGAAGAAGATCATCATAGATAACATAGCGTAAGTCTAAACAATCTCAACATCTAAATATATACATGAATTCAACGCTGAATACACACCATGTTTGAAAAGCATCTAAATTGATGAGTTGATGGGACAAAACCCCCAACTAACTCTCTATAGTTTGAAAACTGAAAATATGACATACAACTGATAAGAAGGGTCCTCGCAAGATGAGGACTACCAACTGAGGCTGAGGAAAGCTAACTCCAAGAACCTGAATAGCGTGGGACTGAGCCTGGATATCGGAGCCTGTATTATGAAAATTATACAACATGGAGTATGTGGTTAGTACGTGGAATATACCGAGTATGCAAGGTAAGTAAAACCGCTAAGTAAGTAAAATCATTGAACATGCATAATATAAAACATAATCAAGATAAGAATCTGAGAGTAGGAATTTCATGCTATTTTCTAAAATCATGATCTGAACATAACTGAACATCGTAACTGAATTGAATGACTCAAAGTTGAAATATTATAATCATAAGTAAAACTAAACATTGGGTCAAACCTGCAGAAAACATAATATCATGATTGATGTACATGCATAACTGAAATCATAAGGAATAATGGGAGACTTGTCATATAACCGACATTACCACGATATAGCTTACGTAGTCCTAACTATCACACTCAAGTGGACAAAGCTGCCCAAAGTCTTGCCAGGGCTAAGGGCACTACCATGATATCAATATCAAGCTAACGGCCCCTTGGGGGCAGGGAAAGCTCCAAACGAGGTCCCAAATAATTTGATCAAACCTATGTTGGTGTGATGTTTTGAGGAATAGGATTGACTGATCCTTAGCCTACTCGGTGCTAGGAACTACTCCCAAAAACATACATATGCTCTCCATTATTTTTCAATAAAGCTGACCATAATCTAGCGACGACGCTGAATAATAACATACATGCAATATTTGAAATTATAACATGAGGAGCCTTGGCTCAAACCATACTACAAGCTGAAAATAATGGGAGTATTGAATTCAAAATCATGTGGTAAGCTAATTCATGAAATCATAAAACATACTTGATCATATGGGCTTGTACAATACTTAAACATATTTGAAATCAACCTGATTCACTTTGAAAACATGAACATAAACATGGGTATTTCGAAATCATACTTTCTTCATAAACATCACATCATACTTGAACATATATCTCATAGATCTCAACTTTCATGAATATTCATGGATGAGAATCATAGTTTAGAAAACTTGAAAACATAATTTATAATTTAAAACATTTTGAAATCTGCCCATTAATCATAATTCATCATTTAAAACCTGCTTAAATCATACCCATTATAGAAACTTAGGAATTCATGCATTGAGTAAAAATCTCATGGAATCATCAATTAGAACATCATGAATTGCGAGGAAATTCGGCATGGGCATGGACAATTTCATCCATTCATAGCCTTACATACCTGAACGAAATCTGATTTTACCATTTTCTTGATTGCCCAAAGAGAATTGAGGAAGAACCTTATATAACTTGCCTTGATCACCTTTCAAACTTCTAAATTTGCATGTATGAATTAGGATAGGCTTAGAATGACTTAACCCTTCTTAAAACACCCCATTCTAACCTTAAAATGACGTAGTTTAGGCCTTAGGAGCATAGAAATTACGAAAAATCCCTTAGTAAACTTGTAGGGAAAAATAGACTGCCAGTCCCGATGTGGGACTAGACGAGTCGCCATCCCTGGCCACGACTCGTGTCCTTCCTTCATCAAGAACACTGCCATAATTCCTCTGAGATTCATCACGGGGGACACCATGACTTCTGATATACCCAATGAGTCGTGGTGACCAATCCGTTAGGTACGCTGATCTTCTTCTTGTCAAATCATCCTTGGCCACGACTGACTTAATGAGTCGCGGTGATGACCACGACTCGTGGTCATGTCCGTGGTCACCCCAAAGTCAAGATTCCAAACCAAGGCCAATCTTCACTCAAGGAGTCAATCCACGCCTCGTGGCTTACCCCACGAGTCACGAGATGACTCGTCCTGTGACCTGGTGCAAAAAATTTAATTTTGTCCATTTCAACTCTCGGATCATATCGTAGGGCTTCCATGGTATAATAGGTTTACACACTTTATTTGCATATTTTCCTTACTATTTTCCTGTAAAATTTCTTGCCGAGGCATCAGTTGGATTAGTGATTTGTTACTGTTTCCCAGACATGGGAAGCTTTTTTCATCAACCACAGGCCGCTTAGCCATAATAGGGATTGTCATGTGCGGCGACCGACGATAGTGTTATCAGTGGTGTACAACTAGGGTTAATATTTTTTAAAAGAAGATAGCATGATCATTAGCTTCTTATTAATTCTACTTTTTTCCTCCCTAGGAGCTCTCACCCTTTTTAATCCCTTGGTGACTCGAATCCACAACCTCAAGGTTTGAGGTGGAGGGTGCTTACCATCCTAGCAATCCCCTCTTGTCAAAATGTATTGTTTGAGATTTGAACTTAGAATCTCAAGGTAAATTTTGAACCCCTAAATTACTAAGAAAACCCTTAAATCATTAATTTGATGTGATTACATTGATACTTTTTTCCTTCTCATTTTTTCTTCAATTATTATTTAACAATATCACTCACCCTATCTTTTATATAATAGCTCTATCCTATACCATACTTTTTTATAGGTTTATTCTTTAAATTATTAATGTTTGATATTATTTAATAATGAAAAAATTAATATAATTTATCCAAATATAATACACTAGGATATAGTACAACACAACACAATACAATACATTATGAAACAATAGGTAACAACCATCCAAATAGAGTGTAGGATTATAATCAAGGGAATTTTGGAAAGAGAAAAGAGCAAAGAAAAAAGAAAAAGGAAAATGGAGGCACTTTAAAACTGTTAATTATATACCCTCCCAAACTTAACGAGATCTCTGACCTGAAATTATCTAGTGATCCAAAGAATAATGGAAGTGGCAGAAGCTTAGTGTATTGTGATGCTTCGCGAGTTGGACTAGGTGTGTGTTGATGCAACATGGGAAAGAGATAGCATATGGCTCGAGACAGTTGAAAGTTCATGAAAAGAACTACCCGACCCATGATCTTGAATTGGCCGCGGTGGTGTTTGCATTGAAGATATGGCGACATTACTTTTATGGGATCCACGTGGATGTATTCACGGATCACAAGAGCTTGCAATATGTGTTCACGCAAAAAGATCTCAATCTTCGGCAAATGAGGTGGTTGGAGTTGCTAAAGGACTACGACATGAGTGTCCTTTACCATCCGGGTAAAAGCTAATGTGGTAGCGGACACACTTAGTAGACTCTTCATGGAGAGTGTGTCTCACGTGGATGATGGAAAGTGATAGTTGGTTAAAGATGTCCATTGACTTGTGAGGTTGGGAGTTAGATTAGTCGACTCGACCGACAGTGGCATTATTGTGCAAAACGGATCAGAATCGTCCTTGGTGACGAATGTGAAGGCCAGGAAAGGTGAGGATCCAATTCTAGTAAAGCTGAAGGAAGCCGTTGAAAGTCAGAAGGTGGAGGTTTTCTCCCAAGGGGGAGATGGGGTGCTGCGGTACCAGGGTCATCTATGTGTTCCAGATGTTGATAATTTGAGGGACCAGATATTGCATGAGGCACATGGGTCCAGGTATTCCATTCATACGGGTTCCACAAAGATGTATCATGATTTGCGGGAATTATAATGGTGGAACAACATGAAGACGGACATTGTAGAATTTGTAGCCAAGTTCCCAAACAGTCAGTAAGTGAAAATCAAGCATTTAAGGCCGGGAGGCGTACTTCAGGATATCAGAATTCCCACTTGGAAGTGGGAAGATATTAATATGGATTTCATTATAGGCCTACCTTGTACTCGCCGACACTATGATTCCATTTGGGTGGTGGTCGACAGGTTGACCAAGGCTGCACATTTTCTACCGGTCAAAATCACAAATTCAACGGATAATTATGCCAAATTGTATATTCGGGAGTTTGTTCGACTTCATGGAGTTCCCTTGTCTATTATTTAAGACTGAGGTACTCAGTTTACCTCTCAGTTTTGGCGGTCTTTCCAAAAAGGGCTTGGGACTCAGGTTAAGCTCAGCACCGCATTTCATCCGCAAATGGATGGTCAGGTGGAACGAACAATCCGGACTCTCGAGGACATGTTGAGAGCCTGCCCTTGATCGAGTTTGCTTACAATAACAACTATCACTCTAGTATCCAAATGGAACAGTTCGAGGCTCTTTAGGGGCGGAGGTGTAGGTCTCCTATCAGATGGTTTGAGGTTGGTGAGGCAGCTATGATAGGGCCAGACTCGGTTCACGAGGCTATGGTGAAGGTTCAGTTGATAAGGGACAGGCTGAAAACTATTCAGAGTCGTCAAGTCATATGCGGATGTGAGAAGAAGATATTTGGAGTTTGAGGTTGATGATTGGTTATTTCTAAAGCTATCTCCCATGAAGAGAGTCATGCGGTTCTGAAATAAAGGAAAACTCAGTCCCCGCTATATTAGTCCCGACTGGGTTATGAGAAGAGTGGGTAAGGTGACGTATGAGTTGGACTTGCCATCGGAGTTATCTTCAGTTCACCTCGTGTTTCATGTGTTGATCTTCAAAAAGTGCTTGGATGATCCATCTTTAGTTGTCCCGGTGGAAAGCGTTGGTGTAGGATATAGCCACTGTTATGAGGAAATTCCAGTTGCAATCTTGGATCATCAGCTTCGGAGGCTGAGGAACAAAAAAGTAGCTTCGGTGAAGGTGTTGTGGAGAAACCAACATGTTGAGGGAGCTACATGGGAAGTCGAAGCAGCTATGATGGATAAATACCCTCACCTGTTCCCTACCATCTTAGTTTCAGTTTGAGGTATCAACTTTTGCCCTAATTCTCTAATCAGTTTTCATGTTCAGTTTATGTGCGCAAGTTTCTTTTATGAATATGGGTGTGTATGTGATTTGTTAATTCAGTTCAGCTGTATATTCTGAATCGGAGGTTGTCAGTTTAAAAGATCAGTATTTGAATATGATAATCGCATGTTTCTACTTTCTGCTTATTTCCTACATTCGAGGATGAATGTCCCCAAGGGGGAGATATTGAAATACCCCGGAATTACCTAAGATAGGACCTGGGAGTTTAAAAATTTAAATTACTGAAACTGGGGAAAATCGTTGCAGAACAAGAGGTTCCACAGATCGTGGGATCAACAAACGACCCGTGGGAGTGATTCATGAAATGTGTCTGGTTGTGGGTCAGTGGAAACAACGACCGGTCCAACGAGTCGTGTATGGAACCGTGGTGAGAGTTGGACTTGAGGTTCAGGGATGC
>JACEIK010007565.1:0-73792 GCA_018107945.1 Datura stramonium | reverse complement strand
GGCCCTGTCCCGACCATTTTATCAGTATTCATAGAGGCTTGCAGATTGTGTATATATATCTCCCTGTGGTTAGTTGTGTCGGTCATGTGGGGCCGTGCGTTCGTTTAGCTGTTTAGTGTTGTTGATTGTGTTGGTCGTGTGGGGCCGTATTCAGATAGTAGTGGTGACCTTACTGGTCACGTAGATGTTCAGTATTTATCATATTGAGTTAGAGATAACTAGATAGCATGGTGGCCTTGTCGGCCCGCATAGGTTTCCCTTTATGAGTATGTTTCTGGTTAGCTGATGTTACAGGATAGGTGGCTATGGGCCCAGTCGACCGAAGGCTGTATTTACAGCCTTAATATAGCCGTTGATTCCATGAATCTGAGTTAGAGCCATCCAGGCACTAGATGTGCTTAGGCACAGTAGTCTAGCAGTCCAGGTCCTAATAGGGCACTAGGTGCCAGTCATACACCCCAAGGCGGGGCGTGACAATGCGGTCAGTACTTGAAATGTACTGAGTATGCAAGGTAAGTAAAAACATACAGTTAAAATACATAAGAGTTCATAAGAGTAGGATAACATGATCATAACATAAATATCATAGTGTAAACATAAGGGCTCAAGGTTTCCGAAATATTCATAAATTAGTCATAATCATAATCATAGAAGAAAAGCCCATTAAACATGACTTGAGCCAAAGTGATGTAAACATAACAATGCATAAATCATGAGGAACAATGGGATGACTCATCATAATCGACGCCATCATGGTAGAGCTTACATGATTCCCCAACTATCTCGCTCAAGTAGACAGAGCTGTCCCAGGCTTAACCATCTAAAGAACAAACTAAGGCTGAAGCTGGTGGTTTTAAGACTGGTCAAAGCTGCTTATCTGGAAGTGTCGTAACCATCTAAAGAACCACTAAAATCTGATAACTAATATCTGAGTCTAATAACTGATAACTGGGAGGCACCACTAACACCTCAAGAAACGACTATAGTTAAGCTAATCAGCTGATATTTCTATAAAACTCTAAGGGGCCTTTTGGTTACTAGATAAGGGCCAAAATAAATATGAATAACTTGGTTACTCATGTATTAATTTTATACCATGATTGGTATCCAAATAGGATAAAAGTTATTCATGTATTAAACTTATACAATGTTTGGTTGATAGGTTTCAAATGTTGTATAAAACTTATTCATGTATTAATGTTATATAATGTTTGGTTGTGTTTTAGTAATTCTACATAACTAATATTCACATAATTTATGAGGAAATCTATGTATAATTTTATGCGGGGTAGAAAGTGGAATAAGTTATGTGGGTATTAGTTATACATGGATTAAAATTATAAAATTATATATTTTTTTTATTTTTTTTATTTTTTTTAGTTTTTTTATATTTTTTATATTGTTTGTTTTTTGTTTTTGGGGTTTTTTTTTTTTTATGAATTTTGAGTTTTTTTAATTTTTTATTTTGATGTATTTTTTTATTTTTGGATGACATGAATTTTATATATATAAAGTAAACCATTATTGATCCACGCTTTTTTTATTCGGTGTTTTCTTCTTTTTAAAAAATAATAATTATGCAATAACTTTATACTATTTGTTTACTTATTTATTTCTAAATAATATATATTAGTTTACAATAAATTAAATATTCAATAATCAATAATTCATGTATTATAATCTCTACATAACTAATACCTACATAACTAATACTTCGCATAACTAATACCTACATAACTAATTCCTACATAACTAATATCTGACATAACTAATACATGAATTACTAATACCTGCATAAAATATTACAAAATTCTCTCATAACTAATTCATGTATTACTAATACGTACATAACAACATGTAACCAAACGGCCCTAAGTGTTCTGAGTGTTGGCCGAGACTCTTAAACTAAACATACCAAGATATTAACTTCTATTCAAATATTATTCATTCGTAACTCAAGTAACATCTACCACATCAACATAACCTTCTTGTTTGAGTTTAAATCATGCAAGTTTTACCGAATTTATGATCGGGAATCGGGACTAAGGAAAGCAAAGCTTGAATCAATAGAATTAGAGCATGAATTTCAGTTAGAAAATACTCCTATAAACTAAAGAAAATAATAGAATTTAAGGAATTCTTTAATAGTTGAAAATACTATCACACGCATATAAGAATTATAGTCATGGTAGTTTAACACTATTGAGGAAGTGGAGAAATTTCACAGTCAAAGAAAATTCCTAAATCGTGATCTCTAGAAGTACTACAAAGCCAAGGTTTGCTGGAAACTTTGGGATACAAGGATGAGATACCCATCTTGAAGTCCACATACCTGGTAGAAGGATCTCTCTAAAGATCTTGAAGTTCTTTGGAAGACCCTAGTTCCAGACCTTGAGAAAAGAGTCACGGAGTTCCTACAATCTACTTAATATCTATTTCTGAGTTGATTAGGAAAGACTGAGAGGTTACACTAGGAAAACCCCTTTAATTCGTCCCTTAGGAGTCCCAAAATGACGTCATTTAAGAGTTAAGCATAGGGTTTTACCAAAATACCTGGACCGTTGTTAGAAAATTTCGAGAGAACCAGCGACCAATCCACTTGGGAACAATCATTTTTGTTGGTACAGTCGTCTACTTCTTCCCTTGCTATGAACCCTCTGGAACTCATTCAACGACCCAAACAACGGCCAGTTGGATCAGCCAACGGACCGTTGAATCCACTTTTAGTTACGGAGTGATTTTTGGACCATTTCTCAAAGGCTGGATTCACGGGCGAGAAATAATGGGTGAGATACTTTTCAACCAACGACCCATGCGCCAGATCTGTCCAAACTATGGTGTTGTTTCACTAAACTAGTCATAACTTTTTACTCTAAACTCCGATTGACGCAAGGTCAGATGCATTGGAAAGAAACTCAAAGGGATTCAATTTGGTATATTAAATCACCCAAAAACGCTTTTTAAGACGGGATCTATGTTCATTTGAAGTTGACCCTTGTAAGAACTTATACTAAAACTCAATAGATAAGCAAGCTCTCAACTTAACTTTGTACTAGAGGTTCCTTATGATCTTAATTTGCATTCATTGCACTTTTCATACTTGGGAATTGATCTGAACACCTTGTCTCCATAATTTCACTAGGATCACGGTCTATCCATATATCTAGACGCCTCACAAACTTAGCGGAAATTTTCAACACCTTGGCGGATCCAACAACCCAATCCAATGGGTCGTGGTACCATACAATGGACCGTTGGTTTTCCCATTATTCATCAAAATTCTCTTAATCTATTCCAACGACCATAACAAATGACCCATTCAGCAAGCAATGGTCATACAATCCCTTCGTGGGTTCTTGGCAATTTCTTACAATTCTCACAATCAAATAACAAGCACCTCCAACGACCCGTTGGACCTTACAACGAACTGTACTAAGGTTCGTTGTTTGGTTATGGCATTGTTTCCTTCTGTTTTCTACTATAAACCTCGGGTCTAATCTAAGGAACTTTTAGGGTGTTAGGACTCGGCTGGGATTTGGCGGCGGTAGTTTTAGTAGTTTCATTATTAATTTAGGAAAAGGTTTCCAATTATGTGTATAGTTAATTTTTGAGTTATTTTAGAGGACTGAACTTAATTATTGTTGTAATCATGTTTTCTTGGTTTTCAAATAAACGTACTTGTAGATCAAATTCAAGAGTTGCTTTTGAGATTCCATTGATTATTCTTGAATTGATCATACTGGTGTGCAATAATCAATTGGGTTTTTCTTATCATCATTATAAGTTATTGATTATTCTTTCTTTCATGAAATCTAATTCTTTATTGCAACCATGAATAGATAAAATCTCACAACTAGGGTTGTGAGAATCGTAGGGAATTAACTAACAAGGGTTAACATAAGAGCAATTATAAACCCATATGCATGCTTGGATTGTTCATCTCTTCATCTTAAATTTCTTAATGATGTGGTGGACAGATACATAAGATTTAAAAGTGGTGTGGTGACCACGAGTCGTGACCTTTATGGTACGACTCGTGAGTGCAGTCGTGTTGAGGCGGATCTGTTTTTCGGGGAAAATTTCATCAAGGGCAAATTCAACTTTTCTACGCTTTGGACCTAAACTACATCATTTTGAGGTCGGAAAGGGTATTTTAAGGAAGTAAAAACTCATGCCAAGTATCATTTAGCATTCCTCAGAACTATAGAAGGGAGTAGGAGGAGATTCAAGGGTTCTTCTTCCAACTCTTCAAGTTTCACCTAGGATTTTTTAATGATAAAAGAAGCAAGTAATTCGGGTATGTGGGGTTTTGAATGGGTCGTTTAGTCCCTACCCATGCCTAATTTCTCCCTAATTCTATGTTTGAAGTTACCAAATCTTTATGGGTCTTTATCAAATTGCATGATTCCTTAAAATTTGAAATGAGCTTGTTGTGGTATGCTAACTTATGAATTTCGAATTATTGGGCTGATTTTACTTGGTTATTCAATATTTTTTATGATTTAAGCCCTGAAATTTTAGATGCCCAATTATGAAGAATTTTTAGTAAAGTTCATAGTCATGATGACTCCGCAAGCATAATATGATTTTCCTTAAATTTTAAGCATGTGTTCAAGTATTCAGCTTCTCATGTTATTATTATGATAGTGCTTCCTATAAATTTAAGCATTTCATGTATGATTGAAACTATTGGCAATGCCCACATATCACTTATGATTTATGAACTATGATTTTCACCGGGTCCACGGGCCTAATTCCATGGCTAATTTATGAATTTCTCAAGAATGTTGAGTTATCACGATTTAACTAGCCGTGCATGTCATGTATGAATTTCTATGAGCATGTTACATATTTTGGGAGTAGTACTTAACAGAGTAGGTTCGAAGCCTAGGTTACCGAGATCTCGGAATTACAGACCGTAGGTTATGTTTGCAGAACTCCTCAGTAGATGTCCCTATGCCCTACGACGACTTCATGAATGATATCATTCCATTCATAGTTCATACCCTTGGCAAGGTATGGACGACCTCTCGACTAGGTTTGAAGGGGACGGGCTCTATGTGCTCATGGGGTATGTCGGTTATAGAAATCTCCCATTGTTCCTCGTGGTTTTAATGCATGTATGATTATGTTCTTTTGGATCAAGTTATGTTTTATGATATGTTTTTCTCACATGTTATGACTATGATAGGTTTATGAATATTTTGAAACCTTGAGCCTTACAATATACTTACGATTTCGGTCTTATTATCATGATGTCCCCACTCCTTTAACCTTTTATGTTTTTAAGTATTTTTTACATACTTTGCATACTCGGTACCTTCCAAGTACTAGCTTATATATTTTCATGATGGTTCACGGGTTCGGTATCGTTCCTAGCTTGCTCTCGGTTCTACCCTCAGCTTCGGTGGTGAGTCCTCATGATTCGAGGCTTCATGTTGGAACCTTGTTTATCTTTTGTTTTTAGAATGTTGGTATTGGTTGGGGTCTTGTCCCTTCAACCCATCTATTAATATTAAAGGATTTCAGACTTAATTGTAGTATTCCGTTATTTATGCTCGGATTATGTATTACCGTTTCTTATATATTTCATGTCATATTTTCATTTAAATTCATGATTATTTAGTTAAGTCTTCCGCCTTATGTGTATGAATTAGATATATTCTCATACCATGGGTTGACTTGGAGTCTTTCGGGCTCCTTGTCCTGTCTGCAATCCAGATGTACTCTCAGGTCCTGACAAACTTGGTATTAGAGCCATAGGTTCAGTTGTGTCCTAGGGAGTCTAAAAGCCGTGTTAGGTAGATTCTTTTCATGGGTGTGAAGCGCCACACATCTATTACGAAAGAGGCTACTAAACATTTTAGGAAATGTTCCTTTTTTCATGATCTACGCCGTGCGGTCAAAATCTCTCCATCAGCCTAATTCATGCTATTCGCACTTGCAGAAAATTATGGCTCCTAGAAGGATAAATGGAAGGAGGAATAGAAATGATGAAGGGCACGAGGGTGGCCATGATAATGGGCATCAATAAGCCCCACGCTCGGGAGCCCCAAGCACCGGAGGCCAGCTACCCACACTGAGTTTCGGGTGGCTATTCAAATGTTAGCACAGGCCTTGACCATCCAGGTCAACCAGTAAGCACTGTTGTGCATTTCCCACAAAATGGCAATGCGGCGCGGCCGGATCGGGGACTTTTAAGGATGAACCCTCCACGAGTTCCACGGGGTCAAAGGTGGATGAGGATCCACAAGAGTTCATTGAAGGGATCCTGAAGTTCACTCAGGTGATGGGGTGACAAGTAGGAGTGCATTGACTTGGCCTCTTATCAGCTGAAAGAAATTGCTTATATTTGGTTCAAGCAATGGAAGGACAACGGGACGGCGAAACGGAGCCTAGTAGGGCAGGATGAGTTCCACATGGCCTTTCTCGATAGTTTTTTCCCTCGGGAGATGAGGGAATTAAAAGAAGCTGAGTTTGTTAACCTCAAATAGGGAAAGATGACGATGCTAGAATATTCACTTGAGTTCACTCACCTGTCAAAGTATGCCTTAGAGTTAGTGATGGACCGGAGGGCGCGAGGTGAGCGGTTCGTGCGGGAAGTAGTAAGTATGGACAAGGGCTGAGAACAACCATGCTTATCAGGAAATGGACTACCCACGGATAGCCCTCTGTACTTAGTAGATAGGAGTAGCTCATATGAGGCAGAGAGGCCAAGAGGACAAATCTGATAGCCATAGGTTCTCCCGGCCCGAGGGGTCGGGGTGGGCCTCACCCGGCGAGTCCTAGCACGATTATTACATTAGCACCATCTTCAGCCGGTACCACATCCCGAGGCCTCAAGACGATAAGAGGAGCATGCCTCAGGTTCGAGGTCGAGAATAGCATGCATATAGGACACCCCTTGTCCATCTTGTGCTAATTGTGGCAAGAATCACCCAGGGAAATGTTTGATGGGCTCGGATGCTTGTTCCAGTGTAAAACCCGGACACGGGCTGAGGATTTCCGTAGCTACGTCGGGGGATGGTGGAGCCCGCACTTCAGCAGCTAGTTCTGCAGTTCCAATGGCACATCCTACTCGGGGTACTTCAACTGGTCAAGCTGGCGGTAAGCGCCCAGGCAGTTTTATGCACTTGGCCCTCGGTAGGAGCATGAGACTTCTCTTAATGTTATTACGTGTATGTTGCGAGTCTTTCATATTGATGTTTATGCTTTTATAGATTCGGGAGCCACACTTTCTTTTGTGACACCTTACATTGCTAGAGTAGCTTTGGAGTCAATCCTGAAATTTTGTCAGAACTTCAAATTTTACGTATCTACTCCGGTTGATTGATCATAGCAAGATAGATATATAGAGGTTTCCCCATTATAGTATTGCATAAGTTTACCTCCACAAACTTAATAGAATTGGCTATGACTGATTTTGGCGTCATCTTAGGAATGGATTGGTTGTTTGCTTGTTATGCTTCTTTTAACTGTAGAACTGGCTTGTTTGGAGTTTTGATTTCAGGTGAACCAGTTATTGAGTGGAAGGGTAGTTTAGATGTTCCTGTAGGTCACTTTATCTCTATACGAAGACCAAAATGATTTCCAAGGGCTGTTTTTATCATTTGGTTAGGGTTATGGATGTTACGTACGAGACCCCGACTCTTCATTCGATCCACATGGTATGTGAATATCCCAAGGTATTTCCAAATGACCTACCCGGTGTTCCTCAGAGAGATTGATTTGAGATTGATCTTTTACCGACAAAGAAGTCCATATCAATTCCACCCTAACCCGAATGGCCCCCTTTGCCGATCTAAAGAGTTAAAGGAGCCGGTTGAAGGATTTGCTGGATAAGGGTTTCATTATGCCGAGTAAGTCTCAATGGGGTGCCCGATGTTTTTTTTCTGAAAGATGGTTCTCTTCGGATGTGTATTGACTATAGACAGCAATTCTAGGTCTCCATCAAGAATAGATACCCTTTACCCGAGTTGATGACCTATTTGATCAGCTTCAGGGTGCCAAATATTTCTCTAAGATAGATCTCAGATCCGGGTATCACTAGCTTAGGGTTCGGGAGAGAGACATCCCAAAGACTGGTTTAAGAACTCGGTTTGGCCATTATGAATTCATTGTTATGTATTTTGGACTAACCAACTCCCTGTAGCTTTATGGATGTAATGAATAGAATTATTGAGGCATATCTGGACATGTTTGTGATGGTCGTTCATGACAACATATTAATATACTCGAGGGCGAGGAGGAGCATGCCGCACACCTAAGGATAACACTTGGACCCTCAAGGATAACCAGCAATATGCCAAGTTAGAAGCAAATGTGATTTCTGGTTTGAAATCGGTTTTCATTCTTGGGACATGTAGTATCAGCGAAGGTATAAGGGTGGACTCCCGAAGAAAATAGAGAGGCGGTAAGAAGCGCCCGAACCAGTAAACTCTTCTGAGATCATGAGCTTTTTGGGCTTAGCGAGGTTACTATCGAAGGTTCGTGGAAGATTTCTCATCCATTACAGCCCGGTGACTAGATTGACTCGGGAAAAGGTGAAGTTCCAATGGTACGGAGGGCTTTTGAGAAGAGCTTCAGGGAAATTGAAGGCCGCCACTCACTTCAGCACCGGTGTTGACTTTACCGGGAGGGTACCGATGTGCTGTGGTATATTTTGATGCTTTTGGGATTCAAATGGGGTGTGTATTGATGCAGCATGGGAAATTCATAGCATATGCTTCTAGGCAGTTTGAAAATTCACGAGAAACATTACCCAACCCATTATCTTGAGTTGGCAGTAGTGGTATTTTCTTTAAAAATATGGTGACACTACTTGTATGGGGTTCATGTAGATGTATTCACGGACCATAAGATCTTACAATATGTGGTCACACAAAAGGACCTAAATCTTCAACAATGGAGGTGGTTAGAGCCATGGGACTACGACATGAATGTCCTTTACCACCGGGTAAGGCTAACGTGGTAGTAGATTCCCTTAGTAGACTTTCTATGGAAAGTGTCACATGTGAGTGAAGTCAAGAAGGAGCTGGTAAATGAGGTACATCGACTTGCATGGTTGGGAGTTAAATAGTTAGTTCAACCGATGGTGGGGTAGTAGTTCGGGACGGGTCGAGTCGTCCTTGGTAATGGAGGTGAAGGATAAAAAAGATGAAGATCCAATATTGGTAAAGTTGAAAGAAGCTATCCAAAATCAAAAGGTAGAAGTCTTCTCCATAGGGGAGATAGTGTGCTTCGGTACGGTGTATGTAATGTTAGAGCAGTGGGGATCACGAGTCGGATGTTGCATGAGGCTAACGGATCCAGATATTCTATCCATCAAGGTGCCACCAAATGTATCATGCCTTGCAGCGAGAAACTTAGTGGTAGAATGGCATGAAGAGGGATATTGCGGGAATTCATAGCCAGTGCCCAAAATTGCCAACCGGAGTGAAAGTCGAGCATTAGAGGCCGGGATTGTACTCTAAGATATCAACATTCCTACTTGGAAGTGGGAAGAAATCAATATGGACTTTGTAACAGATTTACCCCACACTCATAGACAGTATGACTCCATTTGGGTAGTGGTGGACGGGTTGACCAAGGTTGCTCATTTCCTACCCAGTCAAAACCATTGATTAAAGCGAAGATTATGCTAAGTTATACACATATGAGGATTGGTTATATTGCATGGATTTCTCTTGTCCATTATATCATATATAGGTACTTAGTTCACCTCTCTGTTCTAGAGATCTTTTCAAAAGGGACTTGGCATCGAGGTCAAGCTTAGCACGACACTTCATCCGCAAACATGGTCGGGTGGAGCGGACTATCCAGACTCTTGAGGACATGTTGAGAGCTTGTGTTATTGACTTCAAGGGTAGTTGGGACAAGCATTTTCCTCTTATTGAGTTTTCCTATAACAACAAATATCACTCCGGCATTAAGATGACACCAGTTAGAGCTCTTTCACGGGCGAAGGTGTAGATAGCCCACGTGGGTGGTTTGAGATTTGGTGAGGCTTCGTTAATGGGTCAAATTCAGTCCATGGTCTATGGAGAAAGTTCAGTTAATAAGAGAAAGGCTGAAAATGCTCAAAGTTGCCAACGGTCTTATCGGATGTGAGGAGAAGTGAGCTTGAGTTTGAAGTTCTAGGATTGGGTTTTTGAGAACTATCCCATGAAGGGAATAATGAGATTTGGAAAGAAAACTCATCCCCCGCTATATTGGCCCACTGAATTGTGAGACGAGTGGGTAAGGTGGCTTATGAGTTACGGTTACCTTCGAGTTGGTTTCGAGTTCATCCCGTATTTTCTGTATCGCTCTTGAAAAAGTGCATAGGAGATCCGGCCTTGGTAGTTTCCGAGTGGGAGTCTTGGCGTGAAGGATAGCCTTAGTTATGAAGAAGTCCCTCTTTGCAATCTTGGATCATCGGGTTCGAAGGTAGGAACAAGAGTAACTTTTAGTAAAGGTGTTATGGAGATATCAACATGTTGAGTAAGCTACGTGGGAAGCTGAAGTGGATATGATGGATAAACACCCCCACTTGTTCCCTACCGGCCCAGTTTCAGTTTAAGTAACAATTTTTACCTAAATCTCTGTCAGTTTTCATGTTTCATTCATGTGCGCGAATTTGTTTTATTATATGGTATATGTATGTCATTATGCGGGTCGGTCCGGTTATGTAGTTCTTTTCGGGGTAGTCACTCCGTCGATTTTTAGCTTAATGATCAGTATTTTCATATGGTAATTTTGTGTTTCTGTTTGCTAATTTTTTCTTACATTTGAGGACGAATGTTTTCCAGGGAGATATTGTAATACCCCGAAAGGCTTAAGAATGGGCAGGTTGAGTTGGAAATTGCAGAGAAAACACAGGTTTGCAGATGACTAAATTTGCGAATCGTGGTGAGACCTATGACTCGTGACTCGAGTCGTTATGAATTTTTGGAGCACGAGGTCATATCACGGGTGGTCCTATGGATCATGACGCGTAGGTACGACTCATGGTTAGGAGTCATGGTGAAATTCTCGGTGGTGCCCCGGTAGAGTCGTCGGGGGTCATGGTATGACTCGTAGGATGTAGCAATGACTCATGATTAGGAGTCGTGGTTAAGTCGTCTTCGGTATGTTTGGATGGTACCACGATTCACGGTCGACACACCAGGATGTTTTATGAGTTGTGGTATGTGAGTCATGGCCGGATCGAGAAGATTGAAAGTGGTGAGGTGACCACAGGCCGTGACTTCATGGTACGACTCTAGTGCAGTCGTAGTCGGGGCAGATCTATTTTGTTTCATTAAGGGCAAATTCGACTTTTCTCTTCTTTTGGACCTAAATCATGTCGTTATGAGGTCGGGACAGGGTCTTTTAAAGGGTAAGCTCATGCTAAGTCTCATTTGGCATTTGCAAGAACTAGAGAAGGGAGTAGGAGGAGATTCAAGGGTTCTTCTTCCAACTCTTCAAGGATTTCCACCTAGGGGTTTTCAAGGAAGTTAAGAAGCAAGTAATTCCGAATTGGCGTAGTTTAGTCCCTAACCATGCCCAATTTCTCCCTAATTCTATGTTTGAAGTTACCAAGACTTTATGGGTCTTTATCAAATTGCATGATTCTTGAAATTTGAAATGAGCCTCATTGTAGTATCCTAACTTATGAATTTTGAGTTATTTGAGCTGAATTTACTTGTGTATTCAATATTTTTATGATTTAACCCCTAAAAGTTTAGATGCCCAATTATGAGGAATTGGTTTGTAAAATTCATGGTCATGATGACTCCACAAGCATAATACAAATTTTTCTTAAATTTTAAGCATGTCTTCAAGTTTTCAATTACTCATTATATTATGATCATGCTTACTCTAAAGTTAAGCATTTCTTGTATGATTGAAACTATGGGCAATGCCCACATGTCACTTATGATTTGTGAACTATGATTTTGGCCGATTCACGGGCCTAATAATTTCATATTAATATTACGAATTCTCCAGCATGTTATGATTATCACGATTAAACTAGTCATGCATGTCATGTATGAATTTCTATGAGCACGTTGCATTTTTGGGAGTGTACTTAACACCAAGTAGGTTCGGGGCCTAGGTTGCGCCGAATCTCAGAACTACGAGCCACCGTAGGTTATGTTTGGGACCTCCTCAGTGACTGTTCCCTATTCCTTATGGGGCCTTCATGAGTGATATAACGCATTTCATGGTTCATACCCTTGGTAAGGTACGGACGACCTCCCAACTAGGTTTACAAGTTAGGCTCGATGTGTGCTCGTATGGGGTATGTAAGTTATAGAAATCTCCATTGTTTCTCATGGTTTTTATTCATGTATTATTATGTTCTTTTGGCTCAAATTATTTTTTATGATATATTTTTCTCATGTTATGACTACTGTGGTTTATGAATATTTTGGAAACCTTGAGCCTTACGATGTACCTACGTTGGAGTTTTATTGTCATGATGTCCCCACTCCTTTAACTTTTATATTTTAAGTATTGTTATACATACCTTGCATACTCAATTAATTCCAAGTACTTGACATTTATTCGGGGATGGTTGAAGTTCGGCATCGTTCTAACAGCTCTCGGTTACGCCCTCGTCTTTCAATAGTGAGTCCTCATGATTCGCGGGCTTCATGTTCGGGCCTCGTTTATCTTTGTTTTCAGAATGCTGGGGTTGGTTAGGGTCTTGTCCCTTCAACCCCCGTCTATTAAGATTAGAGGCTTCCAGACTTAATTGAGTATTCTGGTATTTATGCTCGGATTATGTATTACCATTTCTTAAATATTTCATGTCACGTTTTCATTTAAATTCATTATTTTTAAGTTGATCTTTTTGCCTTATGTTTATGAATTAGATATATGCTCACGCCATGGGTTGTGGAGTCTTTCGGGGCTCCTTGTGGTAGGAACCACCCTAGAGTTCTTGATTTGGTTCTAATGCTTGCTTGAGTATGGTAATCCCAAACCCGGACTCGAAATTTGTCCTTTAGCTAGAAAGGGTGACGGTAGAGGTTGTGCCCTAGCCACTTATGTCGGCAACTCAGTAGCTCGCCCACCCTAGCAATGCGCATCATCTAGTAAAGGTAGCGGATAGGCGCCATAATCATTCTATACTTTTACACCGGGGTAGGAAAGCTCGGCAAATGTTTCCACTTGGGTATGTTACGAGTTTTGTAATATTTATGCATTGCTAGAGTCGAGGCCCACATTATCCTTGTGAATCCTTATAATTCTATGAATTTCATTTTTAGTCCCAAAAAATCCTCTCAATACCCTTCCCAGTCTCTACATCTATCGGTGAGTCAGTCTTAGCATGAAGGATATACAAAAACTACCACTGTTATAGTTCTCCCGGAAAGTCACCTCGGTGATCTAGTAAGGCTAGACATAGCCCGGCCGATGTTATCTTAGTCATGGATTGGTTGTACTATTGTTATGCTTAGTTAATTTTAGAACCGATCATTAGAGTTCCAAATTTTAAGTGAACTAGTCCTAGAGTGGGAAGGTAGTTCAGCGGTGCACAGCCAGGGTCCTTTTTTCTCTACCTTAAGGCTAGACAGATGATTTCCAAGGGTTGTGTATATTATATAGTTCGGGTTAAGGATTCTATCACTAAAACCCTGACTCTTGATCAGCCCTAGTTGTTTGAGTATCCGGAGGTATTCCCGGATGTTCTACTAGGAGTCCCTCTAAGTGGGAGATTGACTTTGGAATAGACCTTCTCCTAATACTTAACCCATATCCATTTCTCCTTATAGAATGGTTCCAAACGAGCTTAAAGAGTTGAAGGATCTCTTGGATAAGGGTTTCATCAAGCCTTCTGAAAGCAGTAGAAGAAAACACCCCAAAAGTCCCTTAGATCAGACTTTTGAGACTCATAGAAGAAAACATTAGGAAAGAGAACACTAGGACCAAACAATGACTCCCGAGAATGATTCGTCCAATAGACCAATGAGCCATTGTTTTGGTCGTTTGTTGATGTTCGGAAAGTGTCGAGAAATTTGCCAAGAAGGTATTGTACAGACCGGTGTTTGATTGAATGGGTTATTGTCTAGGGTTGTTGAAGAAAATTTAGATAATTTTGGAGGAAGAAGGGGAAACAACAGACGGACCAACGGCTCATTGTTTAGGACCATGACCGTTGTATAGGTTGTTGGTTCTTCTAGTTATTTTAAAATCTTAGTAGTCACGGGAATTTCGGTAAACTCCTATGATTTTAAATCCCTAAGACGTCATTTTGGGCTTCCTAAGGGTCATATTAAAGGGGTTTAACTTAGCTAAATTATTCATTCCCTTCAAAGAGCAATAGTTGGAATTTCCTCTTAAGATCAAAGCTAGGGTTCTTTATCGAATTCTCTTCCAATATTCTTAGGTTTTCAAGACAAGTTTAGGAGTTCTTTACCTAGTTATATGGGGCTATGAATGAGGGGCTTACTCCACTCTCATGCCCTTTCCAAGTTAAAATCATGATCCCCACCTCCCATGCTTAACTTTTGAAAATCTAGCGCTAAACTTGTTAGTGATGAATTCTCTCATGCTCTTCCATGACTTGATCTCCTTGTAATTCAATTTATATTTCTATGATTATGATTACATGTCCCTTGCAAATACCTCATGAATCTATATATTTCAAGTCTCAAGTATGATTTTATAAATTACTAGCGTTTGACTCTAATTACATGAATTTCTATGATTCTCTTATGATTTCAAGTTTCCTAAGATTCAAGCTATGAATTATAACTATGATGCATGTTTTCTACTTGAATTCCTCATTAACCCATTATTTACAAGATATGATGATTTTACCCCATTATGCATGATTTTCACGAAATTCAAGTCTATGTATCATGACCTATCTTCGGCACTATTTTATGGATAACTCATATTATGAATTCCTAATTTAAACTATCCATGTACACCCATGTTTCATGATTATAATATGAGCTCTATATTATGTTTTGAGAGTAGTATTTAGCATCGAGTAGGTCGGGGTTCCTGCATACCCGGGTCTCGAATTACATGCCAACATAACCATGAAGGGGGTCATCCACGAGAATGTATCCCATGCCCTAATGGGCCCACCCCATAGTGATATCATGCCTTTTAACGGTCCTACACTTGGAAAGGTATGGACACACTCCCTACTAGGGTTTTACAAGGCGGGCTCCGTGTGTGCTGACATGGGGTATGTCTCTTATAAGAATCTCCAATTGTTCCTTAATTTCTACACATTATTATGTTAATGCCTTATGATATTACGAATTATGGTATTTTGGCTCAAAACATGCTTTACGAGGTTTTATTTGTGAAAATATTCAGCTTTATGTCACAATCACTTGGAAGGCATGAGCCCTTATGTAAATCTTGTAACATACTATCCTACATTCATGATCTCTTTATTGATTTTTCTAGCATGTTTTACTTACCTTGCAAACTAATTATATTCAAAGTATTGACTACATACTCTATTCTATATTGTCTCATGATAAGGTTAAGTAATACATCTTAGTCCCGTTGTTGGCTCGCCCTAATTAGTTTAGCTGTCCCGAGTTTTGGTGAGTCCTCATCTTTCGAGGAAATTATTCAGTTTATGCTTTATGTCTATGGCTTGTAGTTTCAGAATTAGTGAGCTGTACATATGGAGGCTTTCGGATAGTTATGTAGTAGATGATCAAGCGTTGTTGGCCGTTAGTCTTTCCTTATGTTTTTATGCAATATGTTCTAGACTTCCACTTACATTATGATTATGCTTTAATTCTACTTATCTATGCTCCCAAATCATGCTATTTATGTGCCATGGGTTGGCGTGGAGCATTCGTGGTTTTAGATCTCGTGTCTCAATGCAGGGTCTCGGCTCGAGTCATGTCAAACTTGGTATCGAGTAAAGGTTTAGGTGTCCTAGGGTGCACGAAAGCCGCATTAAGTGGAGTATTTTCTATGGGTGTGAAGCGTGCCACATTATGGGGAAAAGGCGACTAAATGTTTTAGGAAATTTCCCTTAATTCATGATCACATGTCATGTGATGAAATACATCTCTCTACTCCTCTAACTCGTGCACATATTCGTTTGAAGAAATATGCCTCCCCGCCGAGTCAATAGAAGTAGAAGAAATGGCAATGGCAATGGCAAGAAGAGTGGATCTGTAGGGTCCCAAATGAATGGGCTTATTCATAAGGCCTTGTTCTTTGGAATATCTATCTCGTGTACATTTAATGGTAATGGAGATGGGCATGCATCCAACCTACCAGCTTTAGTGAATCCCTTGCTCAAGTAGGCTAATCATCTTGAGTTTAGGGCCTTTTCAGATATTGGCTCAGGCTATGATAGCCATGGTCAATCAGCGAGGTTGTGGCCTATGTCCACCGAATGGGAATGTGACGGCATCGGTAGTGTGAGATGATAACGCTCAAACTCACACTCTTGTAAAAGTATGAAGCGGACATTGTCAATAAAGAACCCAACTAGGTTGGGATCGATCCCAAAGGGAATAAGGTCAAGATATATAATGCTAGTATTTATGCTTTTATGTCTGTTATTTCCAAAAGGGAGGTTTTATAAAAGAAAATATGTAACAATGATGAGATTTGATTATAGTTTAAGTTAATGCAAATAACTAGGGAAAAGTGTTCCCATTGGATTCATAACGACTTCAGGTTTTTACATTAGTGATCTTTCCTAATGCTTACTTGTTGAACTGATATCTAGGGCTTATCCAAATGATTTATTCATCCCTATTGGATAACTATACTCGATCATTGGATTAGGTCTCATGGTGATTTCACTTCAACTATTATCAATTTGTTCGAAATTAACTATCCCGCAATCGCAACTCAAGTCATTCAATGACCAATAAGATCATGGATTTGTTGCAATTCTCTTTTCTTAATCTCACCTCTCTAGATTCAAGAAAGTAAGAATTTAGGAAAATCCTAGCGTTGCTATTCCATTAAGAAACATTAAAGACGAAGAAAATACCATATAAGCATTAGCATTGGTTAGAATCACTTTGCGAAAACCCTAGTTTGTTAATTCACCTTGGTTTCCATAATCCTAGTTGTGGAGGTTTTAGCCTCTCATAATTGTAAGAGAATAAGCATTCATGGAAAAAACATAATTTAGAACTTACAAGATGATTGGAAGAAAGCCCCTTGATTTTTCAAGGATTGAAAGTAAAGAACAATGCAAGAACAATGGAAGAATCAAAACAAGAAATCTCCTAAAGAAGTTGCTCTCAATAATCCCAAGTCAAAAACCTCTCTTTATGATGTTGTTCTCCTTACAAAATAACACAGAAAAATATTTATGAAATAATTAGAAACTTTTCCTAAATTGTGAGGATACTATTTAAACTAAGTCAACTTTACATACGACTTCATACCATGATTATACGGGTCGTACCTTTACTCGTACATTGATGGCACTTCTGATTCTAACTAAGTGTTGGAAACTGGTACGACTCATCATAAAACTATGAGCTATACTGTCTTGTCGCAGTTTGAACCTGAAACATCTGGAATCCTCACGATTATTTCCACTAGTAACCCAGTACGGCTCATACCTTCAACCTAAAATACTGACTACTTATCGTACCTTGAGTTCTACCTTTCTTCAATTCTTCTGAGTTCACCACGGCTCCATGAGTGCCGGGTGTAGGTAGATAATATGACTTGTGGTTTCTACTTGTGACAGGAATCGACTCGATGCAATTTCCTCTGAAGTTTATCCATTGCCTTAATTACGGCTCATATCAAGAGTCGTACTTTAACTCATAGTTCGAGAAAATCTTCTATACTTTTCCACGATTCTCAGTACGGCTCATACCAGAATGGTACAACTTGTACCTGAATGGTACAGCTCATACGTGATGCGTAGCAGCCGCTTTTCTATAATTTTTAAACTACTTTTGCACATTTCAACTCCAACACCTAATATCCTTGAAAATGAAGTAAAAGTGTATCATATTGTAACACCTCAGAACTTTCCTAGACCAAACTCAAACTTTGCATCAAAATACCGAAAGCACCCGGAAAATTTTTGTCATAGAATGACCCAAACAATGAGTCACTATCTTTGTAACGAACCATTTTACGAATCATTGTCTATCTTGAGATTTCTTTTCGGGGAACAACGAGGCATAGGGCTGACCCATTGGAAGGAGTAACGAGTCGTCCCTATTGTCATTGTATCCCAAGTCCAGAAACTTGCTAGACCTCCCCTTGAACCAATGAGTGGGACTAATGTAATGCCCCAAAGGCCTAAGAATGAACCCGGGAGTTTAATTTGAAAGATGTAGAAAACTGGCAAAACATCCTGAGAATGGACGACTCAACGGCTCGTGAGTTGATACACGAGTCGTCGGCAGTCATGGAATGAGGGGTTCAAGGAGGCAGTGGTGACAACGGATGGTGCAACGACTCGTTGTCAGGAACAATGAGTCGTTGGAAGGACTAAACTTAGGCTAATGGGGACACCATGGGGCATCCCCACGATCCCGGAGTGGTGAAGAGTGATGGCCGTTGTTTATATTAGTTGTTTGTGCATTAAAATGTCCAGTGCTTACAACGGATTAAGACCACGAGTCATTGGGATAGGGGAACCACGAGTCGTGGTGAGGCTCATGGAAAGGGAATTCAGGTTGATCCAGAAGTTGATGACGGTCGGTTCAACGACCCATTGTTTGAAGTAACTTGACTCATCGATGAGTGGTAGGAAGAATCTGAGATGTGTTATGAGGCAGTGCACCCGATCAATCGATACCACAATTTGTGTTATGTTTCCACGACCCGTTGGGTCGGTCATTGGTCCATCCGAGATTAGGTTTTTAGGAAATAATTTTAAGAGGCATTTCGATTTTTTTCATGCTTTTAAACCAGCTTCTACGTGGTTTTGGATATTTTACGAGTGTGATAAGAGGAGTTAAAGTCCTTGTGCATGCCCCATTCTCATGCAAGAACTTTAGAGAGATTTTTGTGAGATTCAATGTCTTCTTCCCCACCCATGCTAAAATCTCAATTTAAATCATGAATCCTCCTACTCAAGTATATGGGGTTTTATTCAAATGCATGGAAATGTGGCGTTTCTACATGGGTATGACTTAATTGAGTCTTCATTATTGAATTATGACTGATGGGCAGGTTTTATTACTATTTTCTTTAAATCATGTTTCAAGCTTTTAAATTAAAAATGTCCATTTGATGAATGTTCATGAAAATTATGATTTACAATGAATATGCAATATTTTAAATTTATTGAATGATGGAAAACATGAATTCAAGTTACCCATGTTTATAAGCATATTTTGAAAGAATTGAATATGATGAAGTATTGGGCAATTCTCACATGTTAAAGAATGATTTATGATTTATGAAGTGAATTACATGATTTATCGATTTATGATGTTGGCGATGAAAACGGACTTGATTCACGGCTAAGAATGTTTTAGGGATCAATGATGATAAATGTTATTTTATAGCCAATGAATCTTAATGCATGATGTAATTGATTTATGCTGCTTGAGCTTATATGAATGTTTTTGGGAGCCATGTCTAGCACCGAGCAGCCCGACATTAAAAGGACTATGCAGGTGTCTCATAACCACGTGCCACCATGGATTTGTAAATGATATGATGTATTGATAATGATCCTCAAATGTGATATCCATGTATGCAAAACCCATGCACAGCAGAAAAGCTAAGAGTTAGCTCTTGCCACTTGAGCGGGTGTTGGGCATCATTAAAGGCTTTACCATGATGGTGTCGGTTATGATGAGTCCTCTCATTTTTCCACATGTTTTATGCATTGATATATGTATGTTATTGGCTCAAGTTATGTTTTGATAATGTTTACTTCTATGATTTGATTATGAACGCTTTATGAGTGATTTAAAAGCCTTGAGCCTTATGTTTTGTTATGGGTTTATGATATATGCATGATGTGCTTCTCTTACGTTGCTTATGAGTCATATTTTACTTTTAATGTCCATTTACTTACCTTTCATACTCAGTAAATTCCACATACTGACCGCATACTTTCTATGTTGTATCGTATCATGATACAAGGTCCATATCTCAGGCTCATCCTCATCCTTTGTCCATCTCAGCTTACATTCTCAGCTTATTGGTGAGTTCTCATGTTGTAGGACTTTATGTGCTTATGTTTGATGTGTTTGGGTTAGTTGGGGATGTTGTCCCATTGACCTATACGTATGTTAATAGAGGTTTTCAGACCATGTGTAGTATTTAGCTTATATGTATGTCCAGTATTTTCCAATGTTATCCTATGATTATGTTCCTCTATGCTTTTATGATTATCATTCCGTTTATTTGAATGATATTAGTTGCATGCATAGGCCATGGGTGAACTTAGGGTCCCTCGAGTCCCTTGTCCCGTGTCTATGATCTAAGTGTACGTTTAGGTCGTGACAAACTTGGTATCAGAGTAATAGGTTTGAAGTGTCCTAGGGTGTCTGAAAGCCGCATTAAGTAGAGTCTTTTTCATGGGTGTGAAGCGCGCCACACTTATGGCGAAGAGTCTACTAGGCGTTTAGGAAATGTCCCACTTCTTTCATGTTCTATGTCGTGCGGTAAAAAAAGCGCTTTACATCCTTCTAACTCATGAGATTCGCGATTGCATAATTATGGCTCCTAGAAGAATGAATGGAAGTAGGAATGGAAATGATGAAGGCTAAGAGATGGCAATGACCGTATTGGGCATCGTGACAAGCCACACTTGTTCAGAGCCCCCGACACTAGGAGCCGGCTACCCACGCTATGTTTCGACGACTATTCAGATATTGGCGCGAGGCCTTGACCGCTCAGGTCAACCAGCAGAGCTATTGCGCAGGTCTATAGAATGGAAATGCAGTGGTGGCTCGGATTAGAGACTTCTTGAGGATAAACCCTCTTGAGTTCACGGGATCAAAGGTGGATGAGGATCCACATGAGTTTGTGGAGGGATCTTGAGGTCACTCAGGTTATGGGGGTGACAAATGGAGAGTGTGTTTTACTTGGCCTCTTATCGGCTAAGGTACCGCTCATATTTGGGCTACCAAGAAATGGAAGAGACGGGGCAGCGGGAGCGGGCCCTATCATTTGGAATGAGTTCCACATGGCCTTTCTCGACGGGTTCTTCCCTCAGGAGATGAGGGAGTTGAAGAGTGAGTTTGTGAACCTCAAGCGGGGGAGAACGACAGTGCAGGAGTATTCGCTTGAGTTCACTTTCGTTTACAATGAAAGTACGCCCCGGATTTAGTGATGGATCGAGGAGTTGGCGCGGGTGAGTCGATTCATTTAGGGTGTGGTTTATTATTTAGACAAGGATTGTAGGACTGCTATGCTACACTAGGATATAGACGTTCTCGCATAGTGTTGTACGCCCAACGAGATGGAGGCGGCTCATCGAGATTGGGAGGAAAAGAGGGCTCGGACGGACAGTCGTGGGTTTCACATCAAAGGTTCGGCGAGTGGCTGTCTTACTGCCGGTTTCATCGGAGGTCACTAGCGGTACCATCATCAACTGTGTTCCATCTAGACCCATGGGTAGTTAGAGGAGCGAGGGCTTCGGGGGTCGAGAGTTAGAGGGGCACTGGTTAGACATACCACTCCGGCTGGGGAAGTGCGGAAAGAGTCACACCGGGGAGTGCACACTTGGCTCGGATATGCGCTATGGGTGTGGTAGATCTGGGCACATGTGCCAAGCGTGCCGATATGCTAGACGGGGTGATGATAGGGGGTGGGACCACCGGGACGGCGGCAGCTCCAGCCGTTCTGCTCCACGGGAGCATCGACTAGTGGAGCTGGCGAGATGGCGCCAAAATCGATTCTATGCCCTTGCCTCATGTTAAGAGCAGGAGACTTCGCCAGACGTAATCACTGGTATGTTGCATGTCTTTCATATTGATATTTATGCCTTGCTAGATCCGGGAGCTACCTTGTCTTTCGTGACTCCTTACTTTGCTAGTAGCCTTGGAGTTAGTCCGAGACCTTGTCGAGTCATTTTCAGTTTCGACCCCTATTGGTGATTCCATCATAGCTAGACAGGTGTATAGAAATGCCCAGTCCTTTGTGTTGCTTAAGGTTACCTCCGCAAACCTTGTAGAGTTATCCATGACTGACTTTTGACATTATTCTTGGGATGGATTGGTTGTTTTTGCATGCGATTAGTTGTAGGACTCTTATGGTGGAATTTTGTTTTCCGGGTTAGTGTGTGTTGGAGTGGAAGGGTAGTTCGGCGATACCAACAGATTAGTTCATTTCCTATCTTAAGGCCAGGAAGATGATCTCTAAAGGTTGCATGTACCACCTAGTTAGGGTTAAGGATGTGAGTCGAGACCCCGACTATTCGATCGGTTTTGGTGGTGTGCGAGTATCAGGAGGTGTTTCACTGATGATTTACAAGTGTTCCTACACGGAGAGAGGCCGGTTTGGTATTGATCTATTGCCAGATACGCAACCTATCTCTATACCTCCCTATAGGATGGCCCTAGCCTAACTAAAGGAATTGAAGGATCGATTAACGGATCTTTTGGATAAGGGCTTCATTAGACGAGCTAGTCTCCATAAGTGCACGAGTTTTTATTTGTTCAAAATGAACGGTTCCCTTGGCATGTGTATTGACTATCGGCAGTTGAACAAGGTTACCGTCAAGAACTGGTACCCATACCTAGGTCATGATTTGTTTAACCAGTTTCAGGGTGCCAAGTGCTTCTCCAAGATTGATCGCAAGTCCGGGTATCACCGGCTCGGAGTTCGGGAAAGTGACATATCGAAGACCGCTTTCAAGACTCGGTATGGTCACTACAAATTTGTTATCTTCCGGACTAACCAATGCCCCTGCGGCATTTATGGACCTGATGAACAGGGTGTTCAAGGCATGTTGGATATGTTCGTGATTTGTTCATTGACGACATCTTGACATACTCCGCGAGAGCGAGGAACATACGCTCACACGAGGTAGTACTTGAGACCCTCAGGATTGTCAGCTATATGCAAAGTTCAGTAAGTGAGAATTTTGGCTAGACTCGGTGGCATTTATGGGACATGTGGTATCAAGCGAGGGCATAAGAGTAGATTCCCAAAAGATCGAGGCGGTGAAGAATTGGCCTAGACCGGTGAATCCTTTAGAAAATTGGAGTTTCTTGGGCTTAGCTGGCTACTACCAAAGATTTGTTGAGGGCTTTCATCAATTGCCGCCCCATGACCATGTTGACCGAGAAAGGTGAAGTTTCAATGGTCGTATGCTTGTGAGAAAAGCTTTCAATAGTTGAAGAACTGACTCACTTTAGCACAGTGTTGACTTTACCCGAGGGCAGCGATGGCTTTGAGTGTATTGTGATGCTTCGAGGGTCAATTTTGGGATGTGTTGATGCGGTGTGGGAAGGTAATATATGCCTCAAGACAGCTGAAAGTTTATGAAAAGAATTATCCGACCCATGACCTTGAGTTGGCCGCGGTGGTGTTTGTATTGAAGATATGGCGGCATTACTTGTATAGGGTCCACGTGGATGTATTATAGATCACAGAGCTTGCAATATGTGTTCACATAAAAGATCTATATCTTGATTAAAGGAGGTGGTTGGAGTTACCAAAGGATTATGACATGAGTTTCCTCTACCACCGACAGGCCAATGTAGTTGCGGATGCGCTTAGTAAGACTATCTATGGAAAGTGTGTTCCCACGTGGATGAGGGAAAGGAGTTGGTGAAGGATGTCCACCGATTTCAAGGCTTGGGGAGTTAGATTGATCGACTCGACCGATGGCAGTATTTTTGTACATAACGAGTCAAAATTGTCCTTGGTGATTGATGTTAAATCAAGGAAAGATGATGATCCAATGTTAGGAAGCTGAAGGAGGCGGTGAGTCATAAGGTGGAGTTTTCTCCCAAGGGGAGATGGTGTGCTCTGACACCCAGGTCGTCTATGTATCCCCAGGATGTTGATGATTTAGGAATTCGGGTATTTCATAGGGCACATGGTACGGATATTCTATTTATCCAGGGATCCATGAAAATTTATCGAGACTTACGAGAAATCTATTGGTGGGATGGTATGAAGAAGATATTGCGGAGTTCGTAGATAAATGTCCCCAGCGCTCGGCAAGTGAAAGTCAAGCATCAAAGCGGGAGGCATACTTGAGGATATAAGAATTCTCAGTTGGAAGTGGGAGGAAATAAATATGGATTTCATTATGGGTCTACCCCATACTCACCGGCAATAAACTCCATTTGGGTGGTGGTCGACAGGTTAACCAAGGATGCACACTTCCTTCCGGTCAAGACCCGCGGATTCGATGGAGAATCACAGCTAGTTGTATATTTGGGAGTTGATTCGACTTCATGGAGTTCCCTTGTCTATTATTTCAAACCAAGGTAATCAGTTTACCTCTCAATTCTAGTGTTCTTTTCAAAAAGGACTTAGGACGCAAGTTAAGCTCGGTCTGACCTTCAATCCAGCTTGAGACGACCAAGAAAGAATGAATCATTCAAAGCCCTTGAGGATATGTTGAGGGCATGTATTTAATAGTTTTAAAGGTAGTTGGGATGATCATTTTCCCTTGATCGAGTTTTGCTTATAATAAGTACCACTCCAGTATCTAGATATGGCACATTCAAACTGCGGGTGGAGGTGTAGATCTCATAAGATGGTCCGAGGTTGGTGAGGCAGCTCACGATGGCCCGGTGCGATTGGGGTACCCTTTACCAAGAATTGACGATCTGTTCAACAAACTTCAGGGAGCCAGTTTGTTTCTCAAAGATCGAACTCAGGTCAAGGGTACCATCAGTTAAGGGTTAGAGAGAGTGACATACCAAAAATAACATTAGAACTTGGTATGAGTCACTCACGAATTTGTGGTGATGTCCTTTGGGTTAGCGATACCCTAGCAACCTTTATTGATTTGATGAACAAGGTTTTCAAGCCGTACTTGATATGTTCATCATTGTATTTATCGTTGACATTTTGGTGTACTCTACAGGTGAGGAAAGAGCATGCCAATCACCTAAACATAACATTAAAGATCCTCAAGAATCGCCGAGTTATTCGCCAAGTTCGGCAAGTGTGAATTCTAGTTGAAATCTGCTTGACATTTCTTAAGGTCATGTGGTCTCGGTGAGGGATCAGGTAGATCCTCACAAGATTGCAGCAATGAAAGGTGGCCAGACCTACCTCCCTATTGAAATCGGGAGTATCACGGGCTGGAGTTATTCACCGACGATTTTGTGGAAGGTTTCTCCTCCATAGCATCCTCGACCAAGTTAATCCAAAGAAGGTGAAATTTCGGTGGTCGGATGAGCTGTGAGAAGAGTTTTCGGGGAGTTAAAGGCTTCGACCCACGACAGCTCGATTTCACCCTACCAGAAACAGAGATAGGTTTGTGGTATATTAGATGCCTCGGAGTTGGACTTGGTTGCATTATGATGTAGCGGGGCAAAGTGATAGTCTATGCCTTGTCGGCTGCGGAATTCACATACCGCAAGCATACGGGCCGTGCAAGTAATATAGTGGCTCTTTAAAGCAAGGTATCGAACCCACAGGAACTTGACCAATTCAGCTAACTACCTAGTTCAAGTCACGATATTAAATGCCAAAAATTATTGATTATAGAAGTTTTCGAATGAGGTTAATTAAGTCTTGGTCAACGACATATCCTGAATTCACTCTACAAGGCAACATAAGTTAAAACCCGAGATAATCATGCGCTATTACGAATTGCAATGGTTAAGTAGCAGAACTATCAATTGTCGTCTCACATATTTAGAATTGTATGTTCATGGCCTTTTAGGCCTCTAAACACGACAAACCCGGCCTCCTTTGCATCATTGTGACGAGGATGCTAGTCTGACCCGTGGGCAATTAATTACGTGGGTGTGGTTTACGTGGAAATGGTAGGGTCTCGTGCACCTAATCATTTAACTCAACTTAGCCTCACAACTACTTCTTTGAGTGGTGATGCGATAATTCTAAGTCGTTCTCTAAATAATCCCGTTTTATGAACCAAGCAAGGCATTAGGTATATATTTATCCTAACACAAATTATATACCGTGAGATAGAATCATGCTCATACATTTTCATGTTCGACCTAGGTAAATGCTTCCTCAAGAATATGCCCAAGCTAACGTGTATGTTTTCATGGTGATCAATCATAAAAAACAACCAATAATCAGAATGCCAAGACAAAACAACAATCACTAACTTAATTCCAACCCAAATTCATAAAAACACAATCATAATTCATGGTTTCAACCTAGAGGAAGGGTTCTAGCCATTCATGTTCGTAAAACTACAAGAAACTACAACTAAATTAACATACTTACAAGAATTGATAGATGAGAAGGGAATTTGACAAACGCTAGCTGAGTTCTCCCACTTCTCCCTTCACTCCTAGGTAGTTTTCAGAATAAAATAGTGACAAAATGATTTTAGGAGCTAAGGGACCGATTTATAGTAAATGAGAAATGTGCAAAAAAAAGCCTGTCGTGGAATGAAAACCAGTATCACGGAGTGTATCGTGGAGCACTGCCCAGTGACATGGACGTAACGCGGAGGCTCTGCAGAGAGTACTTACTCGGGATGCCAGCAGTGGCCAGTCCGTCTTTGCGGCGTGACCGCGGCTTGCTCATGCGGCATGTTGGCATGCTGCGCGCGCAGCTGGCCTAGCGTGGCACGGCGCTGGCACTTGGCTGGGCCTGCACATGATGCCTCTTCTGCCCGTTCTGGCATGGCGTGGCACGGCGTTGGGCCGCCGCACACGCCTGAGCGTGGCACGGCACTGGCGCGGCCCAGCCTTTCAAGGCATGCTCCGCCAACTTTCGCAATTTGCTCCCGACTCCATTCCTCTACTTCACCAACATGAATTAGTTCCTGAAATTCATTAAAACCTACAAAAACAAAGGCTAATCATATTAGATTTAGTACATATATTAACATTTATATAAAATTACATGAAAATGTATAAAATAAATTAGATAAACAAGAGTAAATTAAGGTATAAAGCATCACTTGGGCATGTGCTATTTTTGCCGAGATCACCCAACCCCACACTTAAAGCCTTTTTCGTCCTCGAACAAACCTTTTACATCTCATGCATATGGAGACTCACACATATCTAATTTATCAAAATAATTCAAGCTACGGCTATAATGATTGTGTAAGACTGACAAGCTAAAAATAGAGCATACACGATTTAATCATTGAAATGTAATACAACTCCGTTAAGACTTCTTAACCTCAAGAATCGACTCTCAAGCTTAGCAAACTCATGCAAATCAACTGATTAAGAAATCCCACATGAATTATATCCTTCATTCAACATGTGCCCTCACGAAAGAGAGTTACCCAATTTCACACACCAAAACAATGTTTAAATCACAACATGTATGGGTACATGAATAGAATTACGCTCACTCTCACAAAGAATTCACATGCATCATGTAATGACCCATAAGCTTGCCCTTAGTGTTTTACTCCACTAATTTGAGGATGTATGAATGTAAGATCAAGTAGGACTTTTAGGTTGCAATGTAACTAAGGGGCGGTGAGTACTATTATGGCTAGTAATGATATCTTCCCTAAACGCTTTTAATATATCATGCCTCATTACGAACTTCCCTTCCCTTACTTCCCTTTTTCTCTTTGACTTTCTTTTTCCTCTTGAGGTTCCCCTTTCTTTAGGCACTTTCGGCTTATTAGTAAGGAGTTCTATAAGTAACTTTTAATTAATTTATTTTCTTACTCCTTACTAGTAATCAACCATTTTCACACATTGCACCCTTGACCTTTCTCAACTTTACAACTTCCACTTTTCCTTCACTTTTCACATTCTTCTCACTCCTTCCTCTTTCGGATCTTTCCTTTAAGCGCTTAGGAGTTTTGGATCAAATTCAAGGTTAATGAAAGAAAAAGGGTTAAGCTTATGTTGCAGCTATCAAAGAACAGGCTCAAGGCTCCAAGGGAAACACTAAGTTAATTATTCAAGGTAGGTAAAATGAGGGATAGAAATTAGGTTAATTCAAGAAGCTTTGCCATATTCATTTCCTACAATTCACATCCTTAATTTCATTTTATAAACACACCGGGAAAGTTCAAGACAATTCACAATAGCACAAAATGCTCAAAAACCTTACACTCATGGCACATGCTCAATTCAAGACACATTCGGAAGACTCTTTCATTAATCGTAAGAATTCAGAATTAAGCTTAAATCATATTGAGTGTATTTAAGAGCCTAAGTGCTCTCACACAAAGTCATACCACTTGCATGCTTCAACACTAACCATACTTGCCTCTTACAAACATTTATAGCACATAACTTGAACATCAAACGTAATTAGCTACGGGTTCAAAAACCAAAACCTCTGGACTAATTTTCCTCCAAGACGGTCGTAAATCCACCCATCATTGGAAGCGAGTCTCTAACTATGACTAGAAGCATTATATCACGGACAAAGAAAAAAATTATTCTTGGTTCAAAGACCCCCTGTCAGAAAAGAACTGAAAAGAAAAACTCAACGGGTTATGAATTCATGCTTGACTCACAAAATTTTTTCCAAATTTCTCACAATTTCTAACAAATTCCTCACAAACATTACATTCTGCAAAAATTGTTAAGCATAAAAATTTTATGATATACAATTTCAAAATTACAATTTAGAAAATTTATAAAATTTATAAATTAAAATTTAAAAAGGATGAGAAATACTCTACGAGCCTCTATGCGAGCTAAAAGCATGCTTTTCTTCAACATAGGTGGAAGGTTGACCCCACACTTCTTCTTTTCATGCTCCTTAGCTTCCTCCTTCTTGGGGTACTCGGACTTCCCTTCCATCTGCATTTAACTTTCCACCCAAAAACACAAACACAATGAAAATAACAATCAATACAAACTAAAATTAACAAATTGTAACTGGGGGCTGCCAGGGTTTGCCTCCCAAGCAACCTCCTTATTTTACGTCACGGCAGGCGTGTTTGTCCTTTCGGGACGTCCTGTTACTGTCTCTTTGAAGACCATATAAGCTTCCTCTTTGTGTTTGAAGACCTTGGCCTCCCTCATTCCTCTCCTGCTCCAACTTCTTCTCAATTTGAAGTCCTTTGCTCCATACTCAGGCTGAACACTTATCAATGCCTTTGGCCATACACCTGTGAATCCTCCACGCCCTAATCATCCTCGACAACACACTAACACGACAAAGGTTTACCGTAGTGTACGGATGGGTTCATTTCTTGGTAAATGTGGAAAGGTTCTTCTTCATCCTCATTATTACTCATTTTCGGGGTCTGCTGGCAAATCAATATACGCTCCCTCACGGTGGCCAGAATGGTCGTCCCAAAGATTAAGGGTACGGTCATCAACCTAAATCTAAGACAATAAAATCCATGGGTTAATAAACTTAGCTGCTTTGATGAGAAGGTCCTCTGTTGTTCATCAGTGTCCACTTTCCATGACTTGTGAAGCCATTGCGACATCAACCTCGTGACTCAGTTTTTCCCAACACACGGGTATTGAATAAAGATAGGGGCATTAGGTTAAGCACTGCCCCTAAATCACACAAACTCAAACACCTCAGCTTTACCAATTTGTATGGGGAGGGTAAAACTCCACAGGTCTTGACTTCTTTAGAATTTTGCTCCAGTGCCACTGTGGCCACTCCTCCATCGATACGGTCAGGGACATCCACCAATCTAACTTTGTTGCCATCATCCTTCAAGTATTTAGCATACTTGGGCATTTCCTCACCAAAACATAAATAAGGAGGCAAATTTATGTGAAGTTCTTTTGAAACTCTCAAAAGAACTTTTGAAGCATTCTTCCTCCTTGTTCTTTAAGATTTAAGAGACTGGTGGTAGTGGTCTTTGTGCTGAAATTACCAATGAAGATTTTGCATTTGTTGCCCAGCCTCCAGTTTTCTCAGGTATCAGTTGGATGGTCTGGTCCTTAACTCCGGCTGCACCTCCTTTCTTAGCTCTATAGGCCGCTGCGTGATATGCATAAGCTTTGGTACGATGGCATTGATCTTCAAGAGTTTAGGATCTGTGTCCTTGGTAATCCCCCTGTGATCCTCATGTTTTGGCTTGAGTGCTATCCCAAACCCTTGTTTTTCAAGATTGCGGGTGGCCACTTAATTCTTTAAATGCTGTTGCCATCTCGCCTAATTTTCCACTAAGTGCAGGTCTCCATGATTTTTATGCAATGTTTCCTCAATGCTTCTGCTCAATTTCCCATCATTCTGCCTATTCTACTGATACTGCTGTTGTTGAGGATGCTGATAACTTTGCTTTTGGCTGCCCAAGAAAAATTCGGGTAGCCTTTGCCAATTTCTGTTGGAGTTGTTTTCCAAAATTTTGATTGTTCCTATGCACAATTCCAACAAATTGTTTGATTACGAATTGGCTCCACAAGATTTTGCATTGTGCCTAGTATTACCACAAATTTCACACCAACTTGGAGCTTCCTGACTGCGTTAACACAGCCTATTCTTTGGTTCATACTGAGTTTATTAAACTAAGTCATCATCGTCTTTGACGAAGCTAAGCTGCGTTGCCCAGAGAGCATTCATTCCATCGCCTCTATCAACCCCGATCTCTTTCCTGCCCCTCTTTGCATAACTCGTTATTGCCACTCTTGATTTCCTTGAGGCAATTACATGTTCAACAAAGTGTACAACTCATCATACGTCTTCTCAAGGCTTGCCCGCTTTGATGCGAGTCTAGTACTATTTTGTGTGGGTCTGGAACTTTCTACAAAGATATGGTCCAGCACTTCATTTGATTGCTGGTGATGAGGATAGTCTCTCAACAATGACAGATCTTTCCCAAGCTAAATATAGGTTCTCATCAGGAGAAGCACGCGGCCCGAGTATTTCAACCGCAACTTTGCGATCTTGCGAAGGAAGAATCTGATAAAGACTTCTTATTCAAGTCATCCCATGAAGTTATGGAGTTTGGTGGCTCAGCCTTCAACCATTTTTTTGCCTCCCAACAATGAGAATGGGAAGGGTCGAGTCGGACATGTCTGTGGACAGGGTGCAGGGACAAACGTGTCTCTAATCTCTAAAAAGCTCTTTTGTAAGTGCTGCGGGTCCTCATGTGCCATTCCAGAGTAATGACCACTAGAATGTAACAGCTGCACCATGTTTCTGTTTAGCTAAAAGTTCTCTCGAGGGCTCAGGTTTTATGGATACTAGAGTTCACATTCGTCGCTTGTGGGATTGCCACTTTGCGAAACTGAGTTGTTGCCATTGCTTCCGATGACAATTGTGCTTGTCCCGCGGGTAGTTGTTGTTGTACCTTTTCTTGAAGTCTCTTCAGCTTTTGCTCTAGAGCTACTCTCCTTCGCAAATGGATTTGACATTGGAGTTCAACAACGGTTCACAAGCTCTCTATTTTTAGCCGGCTCGGCAGGACAACTTTATCACCTACAATGATCAGACTAAGACCAAGTTTCTCAACACTTAAAAATTTTAAAAATCACACAAACAGAAAAGATTATCAAAACTTCACCGAGTCCCCGGCAACGGGCGCCAAAAACTTGTCGGCGCGATTCCACATACCGGAAGCGTACGGGTCGTGCAAGTAATATAGTGGCTCTTTTTGGAGCAGAAATGTCGAACCCACAAGGACTAGACCCATTCCCATAACTACCTAATTCAAGTGCGATATTAAATGCCAAAAATGTGTGATTATAGAAGTTTTGAAAGAGGTTAATTAAGTCTAATTTTTGGTCAATGACATATTCTGAATTCACTCTAGGAGCAACATAGAGTTAAAACCAGATAATCATGCGCTATTACGAATTGCAATGGTTTAAGTATGAAACTATCAATTGTCGTCTCACATATTAGAATTGCATGTTATGGCCTTTTGAGCCTCTAAACATGACAAACTAGCCTTTCTTGCATCATTGTGACGAGGATGCTAATTCTAGTTCGTGGGCAATTATTTACGTGGATGTGGTTTACGTGGAAATGAGCAGGGACTCTCGTGCACCTAATCATTTAACTCAACAGCCTCCCAACTACTTCTTTGAGTGGTGATGTAATAATTCTAAGCGGTCTCTAAATAATCCCGTTTTATCAACCAAGCAAGGCATTAGGTATATATCTATCCTAACACAAATTATATTGTGAGATACAATCATGCTCCTTACATTCTCATGTTCGAGCCTAGGTAAATGCTTCCTCGAGCATATGCCCAAGCTAACGTGTATGTTTTCATGGTGATCAATCATAAAAACAACCAGCAATCAGAATACAAGATTAAAACAACAATCAATAACTGATTCAACACAAATTCTTAAAAACACAATCATAATTCATGGGCTTCAACCTAGAGGAAGGGTTCTATCCATTCATGTTCGTAAAACTACAAGCCCCACCAGCTAAATTAACATCTTACAAGAATTGGTAGAAGAGAAGGGAATTTTACAAACCCTAGATGAGTTCTCCCACTTCTCCCTTCACTCCTAGGTAGTTTTCCAGGAATAAAATCGTGATAAAATGATTTTAGGAGCTAGGGACCTATTTATAGTAAATGAAACGTGCACAATTTGCTTTGTGTTGGAATGACTCAGGTGTCACGGAGTGTATCATGAGCACTGCCTCCATGAAACACGGAGGTAACGTGGAGGCTCTCTAGAAGTGCCTCAGGATGCCAACATTGCCGAGGGTCACCCATATTGCCCAGTGACACGCTACTCATGACACTTTGGCATCTTTGTTAGTAGCCAGCGAAATTCCCGGCACAGTGTGTGCAGGTGGCGGCGCTGGAGCACCTGCCTGCATGATGCCTCTTCGTGCCTGGCATGGGCGTGGCACGGCGCTGGGCGCGGCATCACACGCACAGCGTGGCACGCGCTGCTGGCAGCGGCCTGCCAAGGCATGCTCCTTGCCGACTTTACTTTAATTTGCTCCCGACTTCATTCCTCTACTTCACCAACTTATGAATTAGTTCCTCAAATTCATTAAAACCTACAAAACAAGGACTAATCATGTTGGTTAGTATATATAATCACATTTATATAAAATTACATGAAAATATATAAAATAAATTAGACTAAAAAAAGACTAAATTAAGGTATAAAGCATCACTTTCGGGCATGCTATTTTGCCGAATCATGCCTCAGACAACTCAAAGTTCATGAGAAGAATTATCCAACTCATGACTTGGGCCAAAGCAACGATGGTATTCGCGTTAAAAATAGGAGCACTACTTGTACGGATCTCACGTGGATGTGTTCATAGATCATAAGAGCCTTCAATGCCTGTTCATCCAGAAGGACCTAAACTGTGTCAGAGGAGGTGGTTGGAACTATTAAAGGATTATGTCATGAGTGTTTTGTATCACCCAGGTAAGGCCAATATATTGGCTGACGTCCTAAGTAGACGGTCTATGGGAAGTGTAGCTCACACTGAGGAAGACAGAGAACTAGTGAAAGAATTTATAGACTAGCACAGTTTAGAGTGCGACTAGTAGACTCGGCCCCGGATGTGGGGTAGTATTAAGCCGAGTTGGATTCGTCCCTGGTGGTTGAAGTTAGATATAGAAAAGATGAAGATCAGTTCTACTTAAACTCAAAGGAAGCGGTTCTCAAAAAGAGGAGGCTTTCTCCCAAGGGTAGATGGAGTGCTTCGTTAGGAAGGTTGTGTGTGCCACGTGTTGGTGAGTTGAGGCGGCAAATGTGTTGAAGCACACAACTTGAGGTACTCCATTCACCCGGGTTCTACTAAAATGTACCGCGACTTGAGGACATTTAATGGTGGAACGACATGAAAGGGACATTGCCAAATTTAGCTAAGTGCCGGGAATTACCGACAAGTCAAGGTGGAGCATCAAAGGCCAGGAGGCATGACCCAAGACATTAGTATACCCACGTGGAAATGGGAAGAAGTAAATATGGACTTCATTATAGGTTTACCTCGGGCTCGCCAGTAGCATGACTCAATCTGAGTGGTGGTAGATCGAGATGGCCAAGTCGGCTCACTTCCTCCCAGTCAAAACCACGGACTCGATGCTGGAGAATTTATGCCAAACTTTATATTCGGGAGTTGTCGAGACTTCATGGGGTGCCCTTTTCCATCTTTTCCAGATAAGGGAGCACAGTTCACCTCTCACTTCTAGAGGTCCTTTTAGTAGGGACTAGGAACCCAGGTCAAGCTTAGAACAACTTTTCATCCATACCAATGGGAAAGCTGAAGCGAACCATTCAGACCTTTTGGAGGATATGTTGAAGCGCGCCAATTGATTTTAAGGGTAATTGGGATGACCATTTGCCTCTGATCGAGTTTGCGTACAACAACTACAATTCCAACATTCAGATTGACCCGTTTGAAGCATTGTATGGTAGAAGGTGTAGATCTCCTATATGGTTGGAAGTTAGGTGACTACTTTGATAGGGCCAGAATTGGTTCACGAGGCAATGCAGAAAGTTTAGCTCATCCGACACGAGGCTAAAAATAGCCCAGGCCATGTGAAATCTTATGCTGACATGCGGAAAGAGGAGTGGAGTTTGTAGATTGACGAATGGGTACTTTGAAAATATCACCCATTAAAGGGGTAATGAGGTTTTAGGAAAGAAGAAACTCGATCCTAGGTATATGGGACCTTATATAATTTTGCGTTGTATCGGCAAGGTGGCCTATGAGATAGAGTTGCCCCTTCAGAACTAGCGAGTTGTACACTCGATTTTCCATGTCTTTTGAAAAAGTGTATTGGAGATCAACACCACGTAGTGCCATTGGATAGCGTGGCGATCCAAGGATAGTCTCACCTATGAAGAGGTACCAGACCGGATCCTTATTGTCGATTCGTAAATTAAGGAACAAGGAAGTAGCTTCAATAAAGGTGTTATGGATAAATTAGCATGTTAAAGGGAGCTACATGGGAAGTGAAAGCGGATATGATGGCTAACTACCCCCACTTGTTCCCTCTTGGCTTAGTTTCAATTTGAGGTATCGATTTTTGCCCCAAACCTCTAATCGAGTTTTCATGTTTTGTTCGTGCGTGCAGGTTGTTTATGATATCATATATGTGTGTGATGTCTGAATTCGATCCATCTATGTAGTTCTTTTCGAAGTCGTCATTAGTTAGTTTTCGGCTTTAGGTCGAGTATTTGCTTATGGCTTAATTGTATGTTTACGGATTCTTCTTGTTTCCTACATTTGAGGACCCGAATATTTCAAGGGGGAGATATTGTAATACCTAGAGGGGCCTAGAATAGACCCGGGGTTGAAGTTGGAAACTGTAGAAAAACTTGAAATTTTGCACGGAGACTGACTCGAGGTACGGGTATGGTGAGGACCAACGGCAGTCAGATCGAGTCGTGATGAATTTCAGTACCTGAGGTCATATCACGGGTGGTCCTACAGATCGTGATGCGTAGGTAAAACTCGTGGATAGGAGTCGTGTTGAAATTCTCAATGGTGCCGCAGTGAGTAGGATCACGAGTCTTGGTACGACTCGTAGGATGTAAGCGACGAGTCGTGATGAGGAGTCATGGGTAAGTCGTAGTTTGTATGGGTGGATGATACACAGATAGCCGGTGTGACCCATAGGATGGTACCACAAGTTGTGGTGTGCGGTCGTTGCCGGAATTCGAGAAGATTAAAAAAAAAAATGGTAAAAAAAAAAAAAAAAGGTGACCACGACGGGTGACCATGAGTCATGACTTCATGGTACGACTCGTGGTCGGGAGCAGAAAGCCCCATTTTTCAAAGGAAATTTCATTAAGTGGAGAAAATTGACTTTTCTCGCTTTTGGACCCTAAACCATGTCGATTTAGCTTGAGTTTTGGACGTTTTAGTGAGGGGTAATGGGTTCTTTCCCTCATTCCTCACTTAGACATCAGAAAAATACGCGAGTTCCTCTCGGGCATTTTAGAGCAACAGCTAGGGAAGCCTTTTCTTCTTAGTTCCTTAAGGAAATTATTCGAGTTTTTGTTAGGTACGTGGGAATTCAGCGAGGAGATTGTTCTCCCCTTCGTCCCCCAAAACTCCCTCTCTATTCACTTTCAACCCTAGCTCTAAGTTTATGAATTTGAGAATATTGCTATCGTTCTTTGATTATTTCATGTGGAATGCTATCCTATGTTAATTGTAACTATTTTCCACCAGTTTGTAACTAAAATGATGCTTGTTCCATAAATTTAGAAATTTAGCCTAGCTTTGAAAAGTCGGAGCTTAGAATCAGGCTTAAGCTTTGAATTCTTGAGAATTGTCTGCATCCTTCATGGTTGGGGGCTTCTATAATGATTGTATGTGTTAAAAACTCAGTTACATGTATGTTATTCGATTCGGTTAAGCCTATATATCTGTATTATTCGGGAATTGTCGGTTAGTTTCGGTTAAAAACCTTTAGAACATCCGATTATTGTCAAAAATGTCATCTAATGGGTTTGACACCCAGTCTTTTCCGAGGTGTCAGTGGTGCCTCCCCCAATTATAAAGAATTAGACTCATAATTTATTTTATTTGGTCCATTAGGCGATAATGACATTCAGTTATAGCTACGACCGGCCCTAGGATTGATTCAACCTTAGTTGTTCTTTAGACGGTTACAACGCTTCCAGGTGCGCTCGGCTAGTCTTAGAACCTAGTTCCAGTATCTGGTCCGATAAGACTCTTAAAGATTGCTTTCAATTATGCGTCTCGACTAGTCTTGGACCCCGATTTCGAGCTATCAACTTAGTAGTTCGGAATAGGATTTCTAGTGGGAGTAGGACTTACTTTGAGTGGGTAGAGGTTCAGCACACCCGAGGTTCGAGGAACTACGTTGCCAATGTAGGTTACAACATTACTTGGCCTGATTGGCTTACAAGTTTGTGATCACCCAGTTCATTCCCTTTACTGACAAGGTATATTGGGTCCTACCAATGGGGTGTATACATCGGACTCCATATCACGGCTCACGTGGTTATATGTTGGGTTAGAGACTCTCCCGTTAGTCGGTACAGTTTACTCTCAGATTCTTACTGTCCGAGATCGGTTTAGTGCAGCATCCTAGACTTAGTATTTCAGACATAGGGCATGTTTATGACCATCGGCGAAGTCATTTTTTACCATGTTAGTTTTATATCGGTTGATTCAATTTTCAGCGAGTGCGGTTGGCCATTTCATGTCATACTAGTTCAGTTGATAGTTCTTTCATGTCATTCATATTTCTCTCGCATACTCAGTAGATTCAAAGTACTGACACATACTTTTTATGTTGTATCATTTCATGATACGGCGGAGTTCCCAAACTCAACATCGTTAGCCGTTGCGATCCGGATACTCCTCTCACACTACGGCCCGAAGTGTGAGGTCCTCATCATTCGAGGGCCTTGTTTTACTTTCTTTTAGTTGAGTTATTATTTCATTTAGACTTAGAGTTATCTTGGGGCTTGTCCCAGCAACTCCTGATTAGATGACTTTCAACCAGAGACATGATTTTTCGAGACTTTCCGGTATTATTCATGTGTTTAGATTTTATGAATTACATACTTGTCTTTCATAAATGTTTTTATGATATTATCTAAAAGTTCCATTGTGCAGGTTTACTCAGAATTCTAGTGAATGATAGACTAGGGGTTGACTTGGAGTTACTTGTAGCTTCAAGTATGGAGTATTTGTCGAGGGTGTAGGCTCGGGGTGTGAAACTTTTCCATAAATCACACAGAGCTCACCCCAAATCAGTTTTACCAATTTGTGTGGGGAGGGTGAAACTCCTTGAGTCTTTAAGTTACTGTGGAATATTAGCCAACATCCCTTGGGCACTGCACTCCTCAATGAGTGAAAATTTCTCAAACTCGGTCAATCTCTTCTTGCAAGAAACCACATCCACACGAGATAACCTTCACATACTTAGGCATCTCTCTCACTGCATCAATTAGAGAGATGTTTATGTGTAGCACCTTGAAAATATCAAGGAACTTCTTATAACACCCCGGATAATTTGAGAGATAAATTCGGACATTCGAAGTAGGACTAAGAGTACTTAATTGGCTAAGAAGGAAGTGTTATGAGGTATTTGAGTCACTCTATGATTATATTTAATATTGGACATCGATCAAGTTGTAGAATGAAATTCGGCAAAAGTTATCGCAAATTTCCTTTTGAAATTTAGGTCAAATGTGCCGAAGCATTTATCCCAATCAATAAGGATTTGGGGGCCTACGACCTATCAAATTAAATATAAATGGAGTCTAGTTTCAACTCATTAAACCATTCATCAATATAACTTTGGAGAGAGAGATATTCGTATTTTGCGACACCGCATAAAGTAGATACATCAAAAATGGCTAAAGCGGTGGAGGATTATTTAAGTCCCTTTGGTCGATCTCGATTTCTATAATATTTTCATTTTTGGAAACTTTAACCAATGAAAGAGTCTATCAAGGACTTTCATGGCATCTTAATGGTTTCAGGGTGAAAGCTCAACCCAAAGTGAGTTTTGGTGTCAGGAAGTCTAGAATTTGACAACCAGAACTCGTGTAGCGGCATGGTTTTCAAGTTTGTTATGGCTGTTTCATGATTTTTCTTTGTAATCCTACTTCCATGTTGATTCTTGGTGTTCTAAAGATTTTTTTAAGTTGTTGGTGATGGTAAGTTATCACCATGGCTTTCTTACCAGTGAATTCTTAAGAACTGGCCGGTAAACGTTGTTTCATGTTGTTTCTCTTGTTGGTTTCTTGTAGCAACTTGTTGCTAGTTGTTTAAACTATTCATAAACAGTATCTTGGTGAGATTAAGGAGTGGATGTTTTATTGTCTTGCGTTCATTGGATTCCATAGTATGTTAGTCTTGTTCCTCCCTTTGTCGGCATAAATTTTGTAGTCATACTCGTTAGTATTGACGTGTGTGTTGGATTTTTTGTGAATATTTGTGTTATATTTTTATTTTACTATTGTTATTATGTTTACATGATGATAAATGGATGTATGAGGTGTTGATTTGGTTGGTGTTTGGGAGCTTGAGTGTGGACAATCATAGTCAAGGCATGTCGAAGGCCGTGTTTAAGGCGTGTGGTTCTTATAGCAATTTATGGGTTTTTTTTGTGAATAATATTAGGTGATGATATTTCAACGTGAATGAGGCTTTAGAATTGTTAAGGTCAATGGTTGTGATGCTATTTTGTTATATTGAATTAAACAATCGTGTCGACCATGTCGATAGCATAAATGTTGTGTGTGGTGACGCTTGGGTTGGCTTGGCCATGTCCTTTCTTTTAGTGGGGGAGTATAGACTCTTGTGGGATTCTTTTAAAGCTTGTGGATATACTAGTTAGTATGGTGATCCTTAGCTCAATTAGTGGCTAGTCGTGGATTGCTCGACGTGAGTGAATAGTACTATGTTATGATAGTCGGTTGGTGGGTTTTGAGATCCGGTTGTGGTTGTTTGAACATGTATTATCATTTTTGTTGATTTTGGATGTTATGATTTTGTATGTGTTCATGTATGTTGAGGTCCTTGGGATTTGTGGATGCCCAATCTTTTGAGAGTAGATCCCGGCCCCGTGGGGTTGAGCAAGGGGTAGAACAATTGGCCTTTGGTTGAGTTGAGTTTGCCTCCCATGGGAACATTACGAGACATGAAAGAAGTATGGAGTGGTACATGCCTCCAAAGCACCGTATATGTTTATTTTGAGCCTTTACGGGATCACGATTGTCTCTCCCAAATGGATGGAGCTCTACCAACTATGCGCGGCCGAGAAATAGTCCAACGGTGCTTGTTTGATGATGTCGATTGACTAGTGTTTACTTTCGATTTTATTGGCATTATATTGTGATTATTTCTTTTTGTTATCTGTTATCTTATAGCAGTGTATGCTAGACGTTGGTTGATGTAAGCTGTGGCCTTTGAGAGGTTTAGAGGTGATGATTGTTGGCTAGGTGTTGCTTGTTGTTGTTACTTGCTTTGGACTTGTTTGGGCTTATGGGGTCCAGGTAGGTTCTGTTTGTGTATTTTCTTGTACTTTCTAGGCTTATGGGACCAGGTAGATCCTGTGTTTACTTAAGTTTAGTTTATCCTCTTGCGATATTCGGTATATCTTTGATCTCTAATTTGAGTCTTGAAGTTATTACACGCCTTTCATACTCGATATAATGTTGTACTGTTGCCCTAGTTGGGGCATTGCATTCATACTGCTTGGTGATGGCAGGCCAATAGATCGGTTCTTGTCGTTAGTGGAGTTCCAACTAAGTCAATAAAGCCTTCAAAGTCTTTGAGTTTCCAAATATATTTATTATGGATAGTTTGGGGCATTATTCCGGATAGTTGACCATTGTTGTATTCATAGAGGCTCGTAGATGTCCTCTTGGTCGCAGTGTTGTTGTAGTCCAAGTGGGCCATATTGTATAGTTGTTTTCCATACTATGGCCTTGGCGGCCTATTGTGAATCTATTGGATTTGGTCTATGAGCCGGCTTCCATTTGATCACATTGTTTACTATGATTTAACTTGTGTTCTAATGTCGAACCTGGTGGTTCTGGTTTGTTATAGTTAGCTATTGCGGGGTTCACTTGGTCAAGCGCGACATTGGGTGCTGGTCATGCCTCCTGGGCTTGGTGTGAAGGACTTGGTATCGAGCAATTCATCTTAGAAGTCTATGAGTCATGTCTAGTAGAGTCTTGTTTATGTGTGCATTCTTCAACATACTTATAAACAAGTGGCTATGGGACATTTAGGATTATTACCCTTCTTTCTAGATCAAAATCATGCCGAGAAATCAGCTATCAATGAGGTCAAATCTGGACTCATGTTTACAGCGCTTATGCGAGGAAATGCTTGTAACCTAATGAATTATATTCGGCCAATGGCTGAACATGGCAGCAAGTAAGATTTATAGTCGTGTCACGCTTGGCAAGGTGCAAAGTTTCATTGGTTGGATTCATTTGTAGTGAACGTGTCTTGTAAGGCTATATCATGTTGTCATAGTGTTTGGGTTGAAATCGTGCATGTCGTCCAACATTCGGGGCCAATGTAACACCCTTGATAAATTGAGTGATAAATCTTTATATTCGAGGTAGGACTAAGAGTACTTACTAGGATAAGAAGGAAGTGTTATGAAGTATTTGAGTCACTCTATGATCATGTTTAAGATTGGACGTCGATCAAGTTGTAGAGCAAATTGGCAAAGTTATCGCAAATTTCCTTTTTGAAATTTAGTTCAAATGTCTCAAAGAATTTATCCCAATCAACAAGGAGTAAGGGCCTACAACCTATTGAATTAAAGTTCTTTGAGTATAGTTTTCAAAACATTAAATTGTTGCGTCAATCTAACTTCGGAGTAGAGAGATATTTGCATTTTTGTGAGACCGCGTAAGCAGGCACGTCAAAACAACTAAGGCGGTGGAGGACTATTTAAGTCCCTTTGGTAGTAGATTGCTATCATATTTTCATTTTCGGAAATTTTCATAAAGAAAAGACTTTCCCCTCTGCAATAGCATCCAGTAAAATCTTATATTCTAGCTTTAGCCCTTAAATTTATTCCCAATAATCTCCTTTAGGCATATGGTGCGGAAAATCTCGCAAGTATCCGTTGTATCTTTCCCAAGCCTAAGCTAGAGAGTTTCACAATCCTTCTAAACAAATCCTGAGATCTTTCCTCTCATATCTTCATTCTCACCGAAGAAAAACACATTTATGAACTTGTTTGAAAGAGCTTCCTAGGTAATGGACCCAAGCGTCTCCATTCTAAAGCCCACTCCTTTGCTTCACCGATTAATAAGAACGGGAATAAGGTGAGCTTAACATACGCATCCGAAACATTTTGATAGTGAAAATTTTCACTAAGTTTCATGAATGTAATAAAATACTGTGGGGATCCTCAAACGGCTTTGTCGCGCAGAGTCTATACCACTGGACGAGACCACGGTATTTGGAGTACAGTAACCCCAAGTCAGCCCATGCTCTATCATAACACTGACATTCTAAGTAAAAACATTGCGAAAGCTTTAAAATAATAAAGTGAAACATTTATGAAGAAGAACTAAATCTCAGGTTTAACACAACCCCGAAACAAAGAAATTTGAAAAATGCGAGATACATGCACATTATTAAAGCCATCTATCTAATGAGTTGTTGGGACAAGCCCCAAGTTAACTCTAAGTCTAACTAGGAGATATATAACTGAAAAGAAATAATCCTCGACCTCAAAGATGAGGACTCACCAATGATGCGGCTAAAAACCGACGGTCTTTGAGGGCGAGAACCTCTTGTTGTATCATAAAACAATACGGACATAAAGGTATGCATCGTGCTTTAAATGTGCTTGAGTAAGTAGGAAAAACAATAACACGGAGAATAAAATAACTGAGCGTAAAGACATGCAACTGACCAACTAAAATGTTGTAACTAAATAAACTATGATATGCGAGGTAGTCAAAGACATGCCATAAATGAGATATGAATGCGAAAGCCCCCATTCCTACTTAAGTTAATGCGAGATTAATAGGGTTAGTGGGAGAGTCTATAACCGACATATAACCATGTGAGCTAGATGTGGAGTGAGATGTACACACCAATCGGTAGGATCTAGTATACCTTGCCGGGGTATAAAGACGAGGACCGTGAGGTCAGCATGCGCGTCCAGGCCAATAAAAAGCCCAACCTGCGATGGCAATGTAGTTAAAACCTGGGTGCGCTGGAACCCGGCCCTCTCGAGTGCTAAGTCCTACTCCATAGGATAATCCTAACATGACTACTACTTCCAAACTAATAGCTCAAGCTAGAGCCCAAGACTAAGTTAGGATACTTATCTAGAAGTACCTAAGAGTCTTATCCAGAACGAATCTGAAACTGGTGTTCTAAGACTGGTTAGAGTACACTATACGAAAGCGTCGTAACCGTCTAAAGAAAAAAGCTGAGCATGAAGTTGGTGGTTCAAAGTCTAGTCAGAGCTTCTTACTTAATGTCATAACCATCTAAAGAACCACTAATCGATGGCGATGTACGGTCAAATACGTGGCTGGGAGCTGTGACACCTCTAAAATTAGCGTAGTCATTGATCGGTGATATTTCTAGACAACACTAAGTCTAAAAATCTAGTGAGACTAGACATGTAAATATTTGGCTAAAATTTCCACATACACTAATAATATGAGGATTTCAAATCTGTTAGAATCAATCTATGGGAAACTAATCCAACACACAAGATCCTAAATTCTACTAAATTCCTACGAGTAGGAATTAGGGCAAAATTATTCTTTTTGGGATACATTCTGTAAATAACCTAGAAATCGGGAATAATAAGCGGTTAAAAATCATGAAGATATACCACTTGAAATATGAAAAAATAGTTTGACAATTTTCTACATTTCGAATCCATAATTGATAAGAAAAATTAGAAAAGGTTTTTGGGGACACAAGGAAAGAACTATTCCCTTGTTGAATTCCCACATACCTGGTGAAGAAATTCTACAGAAGATCCTTGAGAATCTGGAAGAAGCTGATTGCTGGTTCTGGCAGGGTTTACGCACCTTGAGTCTAAAATATTTAGAGAAGGAGTGAGAGGAATACGTTGATCATCCTTTTAACTCTCTCCTGGACATGCCTAAAATGACGTAGTTTAGAGTCTAGGAGTTTAGGAAGTTATGGAAAAGCCCCTAAAATCTCATAGAAAAATCACCACGCGGGTCAGCGGAGTCTTTGGATGATTAAATGGTTCTTGACCATAACTCACTTGGTCTATAGTCGTTAGCTTCATTAGAAGTTGCATGCTGATAGTCACCATGAGCTCTCAATGTTCGTTACCGGTGACCATGACTCGTGGTAACCTCCCATCGTCCTCACTTCTGAAACAACTGGGGTCACCACGAGACACGACTCGTGGTGTCCCGAATGAGTCATGGTGAGACCCATTAAATTGCACTGTCAACTTCTCTTCTTCTTTCACCCATGCTTGACCACAGGTGACCTAAAGAGTCGTGCGGCTGACAACGACTCGTGGTCCAGGCCCGTGGTGACTCAAGAACTTGAAATTTCCAACTTAAGTCAAGCTCCTCACCATGAGTCACTTAATGACTCGTGGTGATCTGACAGTCAGCGAACAAATCATCATGACTGGTGCGGGAAAATGTGTTTTCTCCATTTCAACTCTCGGGTTTGGTCTTAGGGTTTCTGGGGCATTATAATATCTCCCCCTAGGACATTCATCCTCGAATGTTGGAAAACAAGCAGAAAAGTAGAGAAATTCAATCGTTGTATTTAAATATTGAACATTTAAGTGAAAACTAACGAGAATGTTGCCTACGAGGCTGAACTAAATGACTGAACTGAATTTATGAGTCACGCTTACGTGACATGAAAGAAGCTGAGGCACATGAACTAAACATGAAACTAAATGAGTTTTAGGAGTTAATTGATACCTTGAAAACTAAAAGGCGGCCGGGAAGGAATAAATGTGGGTATCTAGCCATCATATGCGCCCGACTTCCCATGTAGCTCCCTCTACATACTTTGATTCTGCAAAAACTTTGACTAAAGCTGCTTCTTTGTTTCTCAGCTTACGAACCTGATGGTGGGATATGAACTGGGACCTCTTCATTAAGAGAGACTAAATCTTTCACTCCCACATTGTCTAGTGGCACCATTGAAGTTGGATCACTTGGATGCACTTCTTCAATAGTGACACATGGAACTTCAGAGTGCCTGAGATGATAACACTTTTGAAGGTAATTCCAGCTCATATAACTACATTGTCAGTTGCCTCACCCAGAATTCTGTAGGGTCCCACATATCTCGACTGAGTTTTCATTCTTCCCAAATCTCATCACCTTTTCCATGGTGAAATTTTTAGATAAACCCAATCATCTACTACCATACCTCTAACTCTCTTCTCCTTATGACATAGGGTTTGACGGGTCTGAGTTGTTTTCAACCTCTCTCTGATAAGTTTTACCTTCTGCATAGCCATATAAAGTGAGTCTGGCCCGATCAAAGTAGCTTTACCAGCTTCAAACCACCGATAGGAGATCTACACCTCCTACCATACATTTCCTCAAACAGGGCCATCGAGATCTGCGGGTATTCTTATTATTGTATGCAAACTTAATGAGAGGTAGTTGATCATCCCAACTACACTTGAAATCGATACTCCACTTACAGCATTCTCTCAGCACTCTCTTCTAAAGCTTGTATGGTCGCTCATTATCCATCTATCCGGGTGAAAAACTGTGTTGGCAGACCTTAGTGCGAGTCCATACGAAGGACTTCCGAAATGAGGTGAACTGGGTAACTCTATTTGAAATGATGGACGGGCACCTATGTAGTCGGCCAACTCCACGGATATAAATCTAGCATAATCCTCGGATGAGTTTGTAGTTTTTAGCGGGAGGAAGTGTGGGTAGATTAGTCATCAGTCAACTATCACCCAGTTGAGTCTTAACACATGACCTGAGGTAGACCTGTAATAAATCCATATTTACTTCTTCCACTTTTATGTAGGTATACCTTCTCCTAAAATCCTTTCTCGGTCTCTGGTGTTCTACTTTGACTTGCTGGCGTTCGGGCACTTAGCTACAAATTCGATGATGTCTTTCTTCATTTCCACCCAGTCAAATATCCACCGTAAATCATGGTACATCTTTGTAGCACCTGGGTAGAACAATTATCTCAAGCTATAATGGCCCAGCGATTATCTACTGTCTCAGGTCACCCATATCCAGCACATCGAGTCTACCTTGGTAATTGGAGTACACCATCTCCACTTTGGGAGAAAACCTCCATTTCTTTAGAACCGCCTCCTTCGGCATAAGTAATATGGGGATCTTCATCCTTCCTTGACTTAACATCAGCTACCGGTAGAGGAATCTGATCCAATCTGCACCACTACTCCGCAATCAGCTATATCAACCAGCTGCACTCCCAACTGAGCCTAACACAATGGATATCCTTTGTGGGTTCCTTTTTTCCCTCTTCAACGCAGAACACGCTCTATAGACCTCTACTTAGGGCATCGGCCACCATATTGGCTTTCCTGGGTGATACAACACACTCGTGTTGTAGTCCTTCAGTAGCGCTAACCACCTTCTCTGATGAAGATTTAGATCTTTCATGAACACATACTAAGGCTCTTGTGATTGGTGAATACATCATTCATGAGCCCATAAGGTAGTACCTCCATATTTTCAATGCAAACACCACATTTGCCAACTCCGGGTTATGAGTTGGAAAGTTCTTCTCATGAACCTTGGAAACTACCGGATGCGCAAGCTCATCACCTTACCTTGCAGCATCAGCATGCAACCAAGTCCAACTCTGGAAGCGTTACAATACACCACGAACCTATCGTACCTTCCCGGCGGGGTTAACCTTTGGTGCGGTAGTGAGTCAAGTTTTTAACTCCCGAAAACACTTCTCTGCACTTGTCGACCAATGAAATTTCACCTTTTACAGGTCAACCTAGTCCGGAGAATGCTATAGAGGAAAAACCTTCCACAAAACGTCAGTAATAACCGGCTAGACCCAAGATACTTTGGTTTTGATTGGGAAGTAGGTCTTGGCGGTCTTTCATTGTTGCTATCTTTTGAGGATCGGCACAGATACCTGACCCAAGACCATGTGACCAAGGGAAAGTCACCAACTTCAACTGAAATTTGCATTTGCTGGTCTGCAAACAGCGGCAGTCTTTGAGCGTCTGAAGCACTATCCTCAGGGTGATTTGCATGTTCTTCCCTCATTTAAGGTATACCGGGATTCATCAATGAACACAATGAAGAACATGTCTAGATCTTTGGCAGAAGACTTTGTTCATTAGGTCTATGAACATTTCACGGGGTATTAATGAGTCCAAAAGACATAATTACAAAACCATAGTGACCATACCGACTTCTAAAAGTTGTTTTCGATATGTCACATTCTCTGACTCTTGGCTAATGATACTGACCTGAGATCTATCTTGGGAGGCTCAAGCTGGCTCCTTAGGCGAGACAGAGTCGTCAATCCTCGGTAGGGGATAATTGTTCTTGAGAACTTGTTCAACTGACGTTAGTCGATGCACATTCTAAAGGTACCATCTTTTTCGCATGAATAGTACTGGAGCACCCAGGGGAAGCTCTGGGTCTGATAAAACCTTTTATCAAGAAGGTCTTTAAGTTGTTCCTTTAACTTCTTAAGCTCGGCTAGATCCATTACGCAGAGGATGAAGATGTTTGGGATTTAAGAAGAAGGTTTATGCCGAAGTCTATTTTCCTTCTCAGGAGGGACTTTGGGAAGATCTTCAGAAAGGAAGCACGTCAGGGAACTCGCTGACAACTGAAACTGTATGGATAGTTTGGGTCTCAAATATGGAAATTTGACCCGAACTAGATGATAAATACAGCCTTTGAAAATAATATTTACGGCCTTAAGGTAGGAAATAAACCGACCCTTAGGCGTTGAACTACTACTCTTCCCACTCTAAAGTTGGCTCGTGAGGAATCTGAAACTTGATGACCCTAGTTCTGTAGTCGACTGAGCATAACCGAAGTGCAACCAATCCATGCCAAGGATGAGGTCAAGTCAAACATGTCTAACTTTACATGATCATTGGGAATGACCTTATTCAAGATTGACCTTTGGATAGTTTCTATACGCTCGGCTAGCTCTAGCGGCTCGCCAACTAGAGTGGAGATTGAGAATGATTTTGAGAGGACTTCTAAACTGATATCAAACTGGACAGCTACATAGGAAGTCACGAGAACGATAGTGTGGCTCCTAGATCTAGCAGGAATATACGTCACAGATGGAAAAGTGTATCATACTCATGACCACGTCAGGTAAGATCTCTTGATCCTAACGAGAGGACAAAGGCATAAAATGGTTTGGTGCTGACCGCCATCCATACCTGAAGTGTTGGCTTTAAGTGATCTCGACCCTCTTGGAGCTATTGAAGAAGTGGATTGTGATCTCCCCCGTCCAGGCGGCGGGCATTCACTGAGCTGATGACCAATTTTTCCACACCCAAAACCTTTCGACCACTGAAGGCATTCTCCTGGATAGTTCTTGCCACACTTTGGGAAAACTAGGTATCTGTAGCGATTGCAGCCTTTATGAATCTCGGCGCCGAGATGGATGCTCCATCAGATTTATGCCGAGATTAGAAAGTAGGGAGCAGCTGGGTGGGTGATGGAGCCTTCTGTTGTTGCTACATGGGTAGCTACTACTGCCAAATCTCTGGTGGCCATAATCTGAATGGCCGAGTCCTTGCTCGCTGTTATCCCGTTCCAAGTGTTTAATTTTTCTGCCTCAATCCATTGGGAATGAACTATGAGGCTAGAGAGATCGATATCCTTAATAAGCATTGCGATCCACCTGCACTCCTTGAGGACTAGGTTTAATACTCCATTAACGAACTTCAGCATGCAAGCCCTGGGCTCGGCTACCATCTCTGAGACATATTTAGACAATTTTGTAAACTCCAGTGCATTCTCTTCCACCATCGATTTCCTGTTTCCAGATTCATGAATTCAACCACCTTGGCCTCCACACAGACTCCGGGGAAGAATCTATCTAGAAAGGTTGTAGTGAAATCCTCGATCACCAGTTCCTACTCCCGCTGGTCTCCCCTCTTCCACTTGGTGCATACGGTCCCCGAGATACCCTTTTCAAGCATTGGGCGGCCGGTCGGCACTCGAGGAGCTAATACCCATAATTTGGGTGATCTTCACGATGTCATCCATGAACTCTTGTGGGTCCTCCCCTACTTAGTCCATGGAAAACTGGAGGGTTCATCAGAGTGAAGTCCCGAACCCGGGCAGCGCTGCGGACCCATTATTATTGATCGGAACCGTATCTTTGGTTCACTGATGAGTGACTATCTTTACAAATGTTTGGACAGTCGCTGCGAACTCTGTGGAGGGCAGTGGGTCATCTGAGGGAGTACATTGGAGCTAATTAGGGCAAGTCAGTGAGCATTGCCAGCCTTCTTCTGTTACCACGTCATGGAGGCATGATTCACTTAAATGAAGTAGAGCATGATTTAGGAGAGAATTTTTGTAATTGAACTTCAATGCATGATAAAGAGTATGAATAAAAGGGAGTTTTCCCTAATGCGTCTCATATCCTCCCCGCCATAAGTGTGGCACGCTTTATACCTATGAAAAGGACTCTACTTAATACGGCTTTCAGACATCCTAGGATGCTCTAAACCTAGTGCTCTGATACCAAGTTTGTCACGCCCTTAGTCTATACTAGATGAGGCATGGTGTAGAGTCACAAGTAACCCCAAGTCAACCTAAGATTATTGTCATAACAACGACATTTTGAGTAAAAACATAGTGGAAGCTTTAGAATAATAAAGTAAAAACATTTGCTGAATAAGAACTAAAATGTAAGTTTAAAACAAGCTGAAACAAAGCTGAAAAATCTGAATCTATGTTTGTAATGCAAGAAAGTCATCTAAGCGATTAGGTGTTGGGACAAGCCCCGGCCCCAACTCTACGTCTAGCATGAATACTGCGCAGGCGATAGCTTGAAAGTGGGAGCCCAAGACTAAGTCGGGGATACTTATACGGAAATTACCTTGAGAGTCTTACCAGACCAAATATAGAAACTGGTGTTCTAAGACTGGTCATACACCTTATAAGGAAGTGTAAGTAGCTGTCTAAAGAACCACTAAAATTTGATAGCGTGTTTTGTGTCAAATACTAATAGCTAGGAGGCTGCCGACACCTCAAAATTAACTGTAGTCAAACTGATCAGCTGACTTTTCTGAACAGCACTAATTTACAAAATCTAACTGAAATTGGACATGTAAATATACGACTAAAATTTCCATATACACTAACAATAAGGGTATTCCAAATGCAGTAGAATCAAGCTACGGGAAAACTAAGTCCATCACGCAAGATTCTAAATTAGTTGAATTGGGAATTAGGCTAAATTATTCCACAAGATACATTTTTCGTAAATGTCAAGAAATAAGGAATAATAAGCAGTTAAAAATCGTGAGAGATATACCTCTTGAAATCTTAAAGAAATTAGCCCAGGACAAGTATCTACATTTTGAATCCACAGGGTTGAATTGATGGAGAAAAATTAGAAAAGGCTTTTGGGGATACAAGGGAAGAACTATTCCCTTGTTGGATTTCCATATGCACGGTAGAGTGCAGAAGATCCCATGAGAATGCGGGGAAGGAAATTTGATTGCCCTAGTTCACAAGCTACGAGAGTTTCTGCGTATTGAGTCTAAATGTTGAGAGAAGGAGTGAGAGGAATACATCAATCACCCATTTAACTCTTTCCTAAGTGCCCAAAACAACGTAGTTTTAGAGTCTAGAATTTGGGAGTTAAGAAAAAGCCCCTAAAAATCTCATGAGAAAAATCACCCTACCAATCCCAATGAGGACTGGACGATTCGTGGTGCAATGACCATGACTCGTGGTATGCACTTGTTGGCTTCACTGGAAGTTGCATGCTTATAGTCTGCAGGCTACTCAATGACTTTATTCTTTGGTGACCACTTCTCATTGTCACCTCCATCATCCTCACTATCGAAAACCACTTGGGGGTCACCACGGCGACACCACAGTGGTGAGGACCCGTTAAGTGCACTATCCAACTTCTCTTCTTCCTTCCACCCATCCTTGACCAAGGGTGACCTAACGAGTTGTGTGGCTGACCATGGCTCGTGGGTCAAGCCACGTGGTTACTCAGAGCAGAATTTCCAGCTTGAGTCAAACTCCTCACCATGAGTCCTTAACGACTCGTGATCCTGATAGGTCACCGGACGACTCGTCTGTGACTTGGTGCGAGGAAACCTATTTTATCATTTCAACTCCCGTCGAATTCTTAGGCTTTCCTAGGGCATTACAGGCTTGCCCTGATATTATAAGTTTTCCGAACCAATCGCACGGTTCCCTCCTTCAACTCGAAATTTCCAATGGTGGTGGCTTGATGATCGCTTTGGAAGCATTCTCCAAAGTTGGGCGAGTAAAATTGAAACAATGAATCCTATCTTGGTTTTCCAGTGCTTGCTCATTGTTTTACGCCGTAGCTAGCAAGCGGAGAAGTCCTTTCAATTTACGGATCAAAGTGAGCCCAGGGGTTGTCCACGACTTCTTGTAGCTTGCATGCACAAAAAAACCCCCACCTAAAACTTTCAACAACTAAAAATAAATGTAAAGTGTAAATTAGTGTAATAAAAATCCTAACCCTGAAACAATCAATCAAGTTTCAAGTCGTGGCAGCGGTGTCAAAGCTTGATGCAAGCGCACACAAGCACACGTGTTTTTCAAGTAATATAGGACGGTGAAGTTACGATATCATACCCACAGTGACTTGATAGATTGATTGCTTAAGTTGTGAACCTTATTTCACTATTCATGAAAATACAAGTACAATGGGAATTGGTTTTAGAATTATTCTACTTAACTTGTAATTGTAAATTAAACTAAGAAAATAGAATCATTCGCAAATGTTTTGTAATTCAAATGATGATAGAAATCTAGGGCCTTGGTACTTCTCTTTCAAGTTGAGTTTTAGGATTCGAATACGCTAAAAACCATTCTTCTTAGATTGCTAGTTGCAAGTTACTATTACATTTCTTATTATTCTCCCGAATATGCAAGAACTATCTCATGAGCCTCAAACATATATTCCTCGGTTGCAGGACAAACATGGGGCGGCGGTTAAACAATATTTATCTCAACTGAATAGAGTTGCAGGGAGTATGTATCCCTATGCTAAACAATAAAGTCTACTTTTGAACTATTTGATTAGATGATTGAAGCCTACTCGCTTCCTTTTAACCCTCCCAGTTCTCTCTTACAGTACAACCAATAGCCAACAGACAATGCGGCAAGGTGATCGATTAATGAATAAACAATGAAAACAAGTAATCATAAACATTTTTCAAAGAAAGAATTTAATGTCTAGCATAAACGAACAATCAAACTACAACCATCGGCCATGGCAAAAATCTAGAACAGAGGAGTTTAGCCACTCATGTTCAAGTGTAAAACCCAGAATTCATCACAGAGCTAACAAAGATGAAGTAAAGAAGAAAAACCTAAAAGAAAATAAACTTCTTGTGTCTCCCCCAAAAAGAGTGCGTACAAATTGATCTTCTACTGCAAGATGCATAACAAATGCCCTAGGCTTAGGTATTTCTAAGTTAGGTAACAAATGACTCTTTTTCTCTCAAGTAGTTCATCTTTTAGACTTCAAAAATGCATCCTGGACAGGCCTTGGCGGACTACACCACCCATCTCACAAAACTTAACTTGAATTTCCTCTGATGCTTTGGTCTGCACGTTGCCTCACCGTACATCTCGTCAAGGTGTTAGTAAAATTCTACTAATATAGGAGCTGGTGCGTACGCACCATCCAATGCACCGAGTGTTAGAAGAATTTTCTCAAGTCTGAAACCCCTTTGGTGCACCGCACCACTCAATTCACCAAGGTGTTGATCAAAATTCTTCTAAAGCTTTGATACGGCACATATCTTGGTATCTCACTAGGCCAACACCTAGAGCTTCTTCTTTCTTCACACCTTGGACTATTTTTGGGTGCTTTTTCTATATGTTACCTGCTAAGTTAATATTCTAAAAAAAATACTTGTTAGCTCATTTAATACATACATTCACGAAGAATCATGCATTTCATAAGTATAAAATTTCAAAACGAGTAATATATAGAGTGAAACATGGCGAATGGGCATAAAAATATGCCAACATCACAGTACGTTGTCCCTATTTATGAGTATATCACGATCATGATTTTCAACATGTTGTCCTTATTTTCATGTTTTACTTATACTCCATACTCAGTACGTTCAAAGTACTAATTGCATACTTTTTTGCTATTTTATCTCATGATATGGGTTCGAGTAATCGGTCTCGGCCCCTCTTTTGCTAGATTTGCTCTTGCTCGGGTTCAGCATCAGCTTTCAGGTGAGTCCCTCATCATCTAGAGCAGCAGTTTTGGTTGTCCTTTTGTATCTATTTCGGTTTTCATACTGTAGAAATTTATTTTGGGGCTTATCCCATTAGCTCATCTCATGATTAGAGGTTTTCAGATAATGATGTAGTGATATTTAGTTATTTTTTGACTTGTAGTTCCAGTTGCTACGTTTTATTGTATCTTAGAATTTCGCTTATGTTATCTCTTATGAATGTTTCTTCTTAGTTGCTAGCTTATGTATGTTATGCATGTACCATGGGTTAGCTTGGAACCATTTTTGGTTCTAGGACTCTTGTTCATGTTACGTTTGGGGTCTATGCTCGAGTTGTGACACCCTTATGTAGGGCTTTTTGATACTTGGATCAAATTTAACGTGCATTCGCTCGTAGGTGCCCGATACTTGGACCGGAATTTGTATATGTTAGGTAGTCCATCCGACTCTTGGATCAGATAATGTATATATGTCGATACTTTGACCGGATAATGTGTATATATGTTGATACTTGGATAGAATAAGTACACCATAATAGAAAATCATGAAAGATGCATCCGGCATATGGACTCTTGAACATATAACTCTTTTAACTCGTGGATTGATTGTGACTCAAGATGGACTTGAGCAGACATATGACTTTGGAACTTTAGAACTTTGAGTTACTTTGAAGCTTAGAGACTTGCAATCACTTGAGTTTATAACTTACAAATAGCTTATTCGACTCTTCGGAAGTTTTATGAGTTAGATTGATATACTACCTTGGGGCATGAGAACTTATAGTTCATAAACTTGGAAGCTTAAATATGTCTTTGACGATGCTTTGGAGTTTAACTCGTAGCTTTGAAACGCCCAGTACTTAGACTTAGAAGCTTAAGGATCTTGCTTCAACTTTAACGTAGAAGCTTTGGATCTTGTGAAAACTTTAGCAAGCCAGATTAACTCTTGAAAGCTTTCAAGTTAAACTAAGACTTGAATGAATGGACGATGTTTTAATTACTAGAAGCTGAGGTATAGGATTCTTTCTAGGACTTTAATTGTCGCCTTTATATCGACTTAACTAAGTTATCTAGCAACTAATAACCAATGTCCTCTTCATAGAGTCTTTCCTAGAAATTCATCAATATCATATATATACAATCTCTAGATTACATCAATAGCAACAACAATAGCCTCTTTCAATATTCTTTAACATCCATAGCTAATTTTTCACTTTAAGAATTTCAACATACAACATTACTAAGCATTCATTCAACCAACTCATTAAGAACATCTTTTTCAACTTATACAACTCATTAACAATAACATTATTTCTTACAACATCTTACTAACAACTATGATTTCAACAAGATAAGTTCAAAAACTTAGAATTCTTTTGGGTTCCTTATTAAAGAAAAGAAGTCAAGTGATGAATATAGGCCCAAATATGGAGCAATCAAGAACAACAGTCGTTTATTGTTAACCTTACAATAGAGTGTTCATATATAAGCTCATAACTTGAAACTAGCATCAACTTGCATAGTTTAGCTTAGGAAATTCTAAGAGGCAATTGAATAAACATTGAGTACCTTTAACTCGATTACAATTCTAAGACTTAGATTATTGCGCCAAATAAAACAGAGGCGTCGTACATACCTTTATTGATAGTTTTGAATTCACCAGCAGCAAGTTTTATCAAGCATGCTTCCCCTTGTCCAGCAACATATACGTACATATATACAACCAACACAGCAAGAAACAACACCACACTTGATTATTTACGGCTTTTGACACAGTGCAAAAACTAGTAATTCTTACCCAGATAGGAAAGAGGAAACACCCTCAACCTTTAAAAATTTAATTAGCAAGAAACTTCAATTTTCCAAATTTATCCTCTCTTGGGAATGACCAACTTTCACCGTTTAAGCGAAGCAACTCTCTTCTACAATATTCTCTCTGAGAAACCCTCCAATAATCTTTATCCAAGATTAATTGATGTTTAGAGGTAATTAGATGCCTTAATTCTTTGCATAAACCCAGAGGAAGGTATGAAGAGAAGTTAAAGTCTTATGTTTGGGAATATATCAAAAAAACTAAATGTGTAGAACACACACATATATATAGCCGCTATTACCTTTGTCACATCGTGTGGGGTATTGCAGCACGCCTTTTGCTGAGCTGTGACTTGTTTCGTTGGATCATATGATATTTTTCTTATGTACTTAACCCCCAACCCTTTTATGGCGCATAACACATACCCTTTAAACTCACATAACATGTACATACCTTGGCATCAATTAGATGATACAAAATACGGGGTTAACATCTTCCCCTTCTTAGAATAATTCGTCCTTGAATAAGGATATGCTTTTCTTATTAACTCTTTCATACATTTCTAAAACTTATAACATAAGGGAAAATTTATCAAAGATGTACCTCAAGAATATATCTATGTCTTGAATAAATGAGGATAACTATCTCATCTCCTCTTCTTCTTTGCACATCATCTCCACCTCCAATATTATTTAGCCTGCATGTAGTTTACCAAGGGGCGACCTCTTTTGTTTTAAGCCTCTGACTTGAAGATCAAGAATAGAGGTGGTATCTCTATAGAGGTCATATCTTCAGAGATTTGAACATTCTTAATAGTCATAAACGTGATGGATCTCGTAAATACTTCACTTAACATCGATCGTGAATACGGGATGGTGCTAGATTCTATTTGGTAACCTAAGTTTATACGCCACTTTACCTATACTGTGGAGGATTCTATAGGGTCTAACATACCTTGGTCTCAACTTACCCTTTCTATGAAAACGCATAATGCCTTTCATAGGCAATACTTTCAAAAAGACCCAATCGCCAACATCAAACTCTAATGCTTTCGATGGCGTACATTAGCATATCATTTTCTACTCTGAGTTGTCTGTAATCCTATATCACTTATAAGCTTCACTTTATCTATATCCTATTGTACTAATTATGACCCTAGTAACTCCACTTCACAAAGCTCAAACCAACCAACTAGAGATCTACACCAGCACATATAATGCCTCATCAGTGCCATCTGTATGCTTGCGTGATAATTATTATAAGCAAACTCAATTAGAGGAAAATGTTTATTCCAGCATTGTTTGAAGTCTAATACATAATTGCCGATTATATCTTCAAGTGTTTGAATGGTTCGTTTGACACATCCATCGGTCGAGGATGAAAATGCTTTGATGAGACTCACTTAAGTACCTAAGCCTTTCTAGAAAGACTTCCAAAAGTTTTTTGTAAACTGAGATCCTCTGTCTGAGATGACAAACATGGGAACTCCATAAAAGGCGTACTATCTCATGGACGTGCAGCTGGCATAATCTTCTCATATAAGTGCTCCTAACGGATAGAAAATGAGTTGACTTTGTAAATCTATCTACAATTGCAGTAGAGTCATACTTCTCACTTATCCAGGCAAACCTGTAATGAAATTCATATTAATCAATTTCCATTTTCATGCTGGGAGGTTTATATTCTATGTCATGTCTTAACCCTAGTCTACAACCTAGAAGTGACAACGGTGTTTGAAATATAAGTGATCCCGAGCTAACCCATGGAATAACACTACTAAGATATGATTTATAAATGAAACTAGCGGAAGCTAACTAAAAAGTGTTTAAAACAGTATTCATAAATAGAGTAAGTTTGAGGTTTAACCAAATAAACAAAGTTAAGTCATAAGGTTAGAAAACCTGGTACTCTATCTAAAAAGCCTCCACTAATGGATGAGGCTGTGGGAAAAATACCCCCTAACACTAAAACTTGAAACTAAACCAAGAATAAGACAACTGAAATAAGAACCATATAATTCTAGTCCTCGAAAGATGAGGAATCACCACAGATAGTTGCGGATAGGGACTAGAGCAGGTCCTATTGTGGTTTGCACACAGTGCACGAATCTATATCCTAAAATGATATAGCACAAAAATATCTGATTAATACTTTAAATGTCTTGAGTATATGAGATATGCAACTGGATTATAAAACATGCTAGTAAATCGAAAAAGCATAATTGAACTGAAGTACAACTACTTATGAGTTGGTAATTTACCGACTCATTTTGGTATAGCGTGAGTTATTTCTTAGTTTTAACGTAATTTTGAAGGCTTTTATGTCTTTTTCTCCACTTTTGTGTAGGCATTTAGTTGAAACTAAGTAAATGAAAGAATTGAATGGAAAGCAATCTGTTGGAGGAAACACAAGGACATGTGTGTCACAAATCATGCTGTGTTTAGCGGGTTCCATGCGAGAGGATTTGGGATGTTCTTTGGAGCCAAACCTATGTTCCACGAGTTGGTATCTCAACCCGGACCACAAGTTCCAATGCAGGAAGCCTTTATGGAGCATTTATTAAGCCTATTGATGCATCTCTGAGCTGATAACCCTCAATACATCTCTCTATTTTATAGGAGGTGTCAGGGTCATTGAACAAAAAAATTTCCAACGGATCGGTGATGTCACGCCCCGCCTCGGGGTATGGCGGCATACGGTGCCCTACTAGGACCTGAACTGCTATACTACTGAGCCTAAGCACATCGGGTGCACAGTGGCTCTAACTCATATTCACGGAATCAACGGGCTATATAGCGGTATGTCACGACCCCGGTAAACTAGGCCTATAGCCACACATGCAACAACAACAACTATGCGAGGAATCATATATATATAGGGAAACCTATGCGGGCCGACAAGGCCACAATTCTATCTAGTCATCTCTAAATCAATTTAAAAAATGATGAATAGCTACGTGACCGACAAGGTCACCACCACCCCCTACTTGGATAAGGCCCACGCTCACGGCCAACACAATTAACCACAGGAGATATATACACAATCACGCAGAAGCCTCTAAGAATACTGATAAGATGGTCGGGACAGGGCCCCGACCTACCAGTACTATACAACAAAATAAAATGATATAAACCTTTAAATATCAAGCTTGATGATAGAGGCTTATGACTGCGATAGGTAGGATCACGAGGATCGGCTCCTCGTCTATAGGTACAGGGAAAGTAATGCGGCGCCCCAAGCGGAAGTCGGTACCACTGGTACCAGTATGCAAAGCAAACTGAACATAACTGAATATAAACAACATAACTAGAGATTCTGAACAGTAGAAAGTATCTGAAGCTGGTGGAATTTGAAATAAGCTTATTTGTACTAAAGGTGAGGTAGAATCATACCTATCGTCATGGCGACCTACATCTGTAAGCTAATAGATATCATGTATATAAATATATATAACATACAAGGACCTATACCAGCCCCCATAAGCCGGAAGGTGCCAGCAACACACAATCTATATACCCCTACCCAGGTCAAAACCGTGTAAAAATAAATCCTCCACTCGCCTACCCTTCCAGCTCCCCAGCCCTGCATTGCTGACTCTAGGCGCTGACTATAACTGCGTCTGAGTCCGGAGGACTCCTGTAACTGTAAACTATAATATGTATATGTATTTGTATCTGTAATCTGCTCCCTGGGCGCATGCGCTCGATAGGGTAAGCTATAATGCTATGTTGATCAGCTGATATGGGAATGTTTCATCCCATCTTCATCCGACTACGGACGGCATGCCCTCCTTGGAGTGACGTATCCTCACCCTCTGGCGGGCAGTCGACACAGTTATTAACACGGGGGCGGCGAGGACGCTCAAAGAATGCCTTCATAGCACAAACGGTCTCAACAAAAAACAATAATCACGTATAGTAAGCGTGTTTGATAAATACTATTTGTATTACGATTTCTTATTACGAACTCTTTCTACATTAAAGCTAATTCTATAGGCTATACTGTATCTGAGATATTATTGATATTGCTTTACTTTCATTCTGAATATATATCATAATATTATAAAACATGCTTGCTAGATTCATCTTAGGACTCAATTGTGGGCTTACAGATTCTTTCTTCTATAGTTCACACTGTTTGCTATCTTTGGTTACTAACTTGCCGGAAGGAACTAGCTTTACATAGCTTCGCTTCGGATTTCCCGACTAACTAGCGTAGCTCGGTCGATACTTCTGCTATTTCTCCCAACTGCATTCATATAGGTCAATTAAAGACTAAAATACGCTAATATTCTGGAAGAAAATATCACTTTCAATATATATATAGCCCCAAACTTTGACTTATCAAAACGGTCAAGCTTACGCTATTTCTCGAAAGTCCAGAAGGGAGAAATACTCAACTTTAGGAGCTAGGAGTATATTGACACTAATTTGGAGGAATTCTACTTACCTTAACCCGGTAGCACGAAGATTTGCCGACCGAATTTCATGGAAACTAAATCGGTAGTAATGCTCCTTTACTCTTATACTTCCGTATTTGGAGTTAATTTGAGTTTGGACAGCGTTGGCGGTGTAATCGGAAGGAAATTTAAATGGAATCTTCGTCCCCTCTGTTTTCCCTCGACTTCTATGGAAATTTTCTGAATTATAACGGTTAAACCGAAGTTGGATGCTTTTATACTTTGGCGTGGACGGGGCCTCAGTGACACGGCGCCAGCGGAGGCCCTCCCTCCGTGGCACGTTGCCATCGCGGAGAGACTCTTGCCCCGGCTCCTCCCGATGGTTCAACGAATCTCTTATCCGGTATTTTCAGGCCTTTTTCTAGCATGTATAGCGGTCAAAACTCTTAACCAACATGTGAATAGGCCATCTACATATCAAATTTACGGGATGTAACATCACCTCCCCCTTAAGAACATTCATCCTCGGAATGTAACCTTCTAATTATAATAAATTCTCGACTTACCCAACTTATTCATAGAAAAATTTTGGCAGAGTTTCCCCTGTAATATGGACTATCTCAAAAAACTGAAATGCAGAAAAGTCCAATACAGGTACCACTGCATGATACCATAGCATTATTACGTAAAAGATTGGAATCGATTATCTCATTTATACATATACTATAAGGCACTGCATAAAATAACAATACTAACATACCTCTTAACTGACTAGGCTTGAAACAAGTGAGGATATCTGATTTTCATATCTTCCTTTGCTTCCCGGTCATCTCTTCTCGGTTCCAATTACGCCACAACACCTTAAAAGCGATATCTTTGGTTCTCAATCTATGAATCTGTCTGTCTAAGATATCTGGAACCTCTTCATAGGCCAGCTCTTCCGTAACTTTCGACATCCTGGACTGGGACTACTCTAGATGGGTCTTCGATGCACTTAAATTACTTCATAGATACGTGAAAAGCTTGGATGAACGGATTCTAATTCGGAGGCAAGTTCAACTCGTATCGCCTTGGCCTATTCTTGACGAATACATTAAGGCCCAACAGATCTCATCTTGAGCTTACCTCTCTTTCAAGATCTCATCACCCCTTTCATTGGGAGATACTTTGAAATACCCCGAGTCATTCACATCAAATTCTAGGTCTACACTTTGCCCTTTTATCGGCATACGATTTTTGGCTACGTACGATCAGTGGCGTTCTCGATAACTGCCTTCTCCTCGGCGATGAATAATATGCGCCCAATCATGTGACTCTCCCACTTCAAACCAGCCGACCGGTGATCTACATTTCGCCCATACAATGCCTCAAGGGCGCCATCTGGATAGGCTTTGGTGATAGCTATTATAAGCAAACTCAATTGAAGGCAATGCTGGTGACCCTACCTCCAAAGTCTAGCACACACGCCGTAGCATATCCTCGAGCATCTGAATAGTGGACGCCTGTCATTACGTACGAGGTGGAATGCGTAGCTCCAAATTATCTGCGTTCCCAAACCTCTCACCGAAATGACTGCAAAATCTAAGTGCAAATTGTGCTCCTCTATCGGGAGATAATAGATCTTGGAACACCATGTAATCTAACTATTTCTACGATATACAATTTCAGCGTAATCTTCGGCAGAGAAAGTAGCTTTCACTGGCGAAATGGGCAGGTACCCATCAGAGTCTATCAACTATTACCCAAATGGAATCATGTCTATGCACGGTACCGGGATAATCACGCTACAAGGTCCATGTTTATTGCTTCCCATTTCCCGAGAGGAAAGCGCGGTATATCTTGAGTTAACCCTGCCTGGTTACGTTCCGTTTTTACATTGGCAGTTAGGACATTGGGCTACAAATTCCTGTTTCCCTTTTCATACTTGGCCACTAATAGATCTCATGATATCGTAGTACATTTTCTTCGCACCTGGTGGAGAGAATGGCGGGCGTAATGTACCTCACTCATAATGTTTGCTGGCGAAGCCCTTAAATATCTGGAACACAGAGGCATCCCTTACATCGCAGCACTTCATCACAAGTTTTCCAGAAAATGCAGCGCTTTCCCTTCTTCGGGTCATCCTTAAAATTTGGACAGTCGGGATATTTCATATTAGTTCTTTTACCTCACAACTAACGGCACAGCGGTGTTATGAATTGCCGCTATGCTGTCCTCTGTTCCACTACCACGAATGGCTAGGCTGGCTAATTGATGTATTTCTGACCAATTCCCCTTTGCTCAGAATTTGCCAAATACACCAAACTCCCCATCGATTTCACGGCTTAGAGCATCTTCCACTACATTGGCTTTTCGGGATAGTCTGAGAATGTCCACGTCATAATCTTTCAATAACTCCAACCAGCGGCCATTTGTCGAAAATTCAACTCCCTCTGGTGAAGATATCTTTTGTAGGCTCTTGTGATGCCTTGAAAATATCCACATGGACGCCGTACATGTAATGTATCCATATCTTTAAGGCGTGGATCCATGTGAGCTAATTCCAGGTAAAGTCATGGGTAGAATAATTCTTTTCGTGTTTTCTCAAGCGTCGGAAGCATACGCAATCACTTTACCATGCTGCATCAACACCATCCCAACCCAATACTGATGTGTCACAATACACTACGAATAACCCTACGCCACCTTCTGGTAATTCTAACCACAGGTGGAGTTAATGTCTTTTAATTCTTAGGCTGCTCCACATTTTGTCCTTGAAACTTTACTGCTTTGCAGCTGTCGACCTTGAGTCGAGAGGTGCCGCTATAGTGGAGAATCCTCAACAAATCTTCTACGGTATCCCGCTAATCCCCGGAAAAGCTGCGGACTTTAATTCGGAGTGGTAGGTCCTGAGCCATGTTTATTTGCTTCTATTTTCTGCGTGTCAACTTGTATCTGCATTCAACACAATATGCCCCAAAAAACTCTTGAGTTCTGCCAGATTTCACATTTGGAGAACCTAGCGTACAGGCGCGGTCCTTGAGAATCGGAGCCTTTGTCAGGCAAATGAGCACAGTGGTACGCCTCACGAACGAGAATACACTAGAATATCATCGATAAATACTATCACAAACAGGTCTAGGTATGGTGAAGGTCTTGTTCATCAGGTCCATAAATACTCTTTGGGGCATTCATCAACCCAAAGGACATAACCGGGAATTCAAAGTGGCCATGTCGGGTCTTTGAAGGGCACATTTGGGAATGTCTCTTTCACGAACTCGAACTGATGATATCGGCATCCTAGTCGACTTGGAGAAATATCAGCCCTATAAGCGATCAAACAAATCATCTGTGCAGGAAGCGGGTACTTATTCTTGACTATAACCTTATTCGGTAGGTAATCTATACACATGCGGAAGCGAAGTCATCCCTTCTTTCTCACAAATAAAGGTAGCGCACCCCACGATGATGTACTCGGCCTAATAAAGCCCTTATCTAACGGATCCTTCATTTTGCTCCTTTAATTCTCTAAGTTCGGCGGGGAGGCATACGATACGGAGAATTGATATGGGTTGAGTGCCTGGTAGCAAGTCCGATTGCAAAAGTCTATTTCACTTTCTGGGGAATACCGGGTAGCTCATATGGAAATACATCGGGAATTCATTCACAGTGGGAGCAGTTTGGAGTGTCGGAGGCTCTGCAAACATCCTAAATAGGCTAGGTGGTAAATACATCCCTTAGCTATCAGTTTCCTCGCTGAAGGTAGAAATAAACCTACCTTTTGGCATAGATTTGTGCGCCCTTCCACTATCACTGCTTGCCTCCTGGAAAGTGGAATCGGACCGTCTTGGTTCAACATTCTACGTTGGCATAGCATGGCACCAACCAATCCATACCCATAATGGCATCGAAATCCATCATCTCTAGTCTACTAGATCTCACGTAGTACGACGGTTAGCAATCTCTCTTGTACACCTCGATAAATTCGCGCTGGCTATAATGGAGTCACTTGAAGCGGGTGTAGCTCTTGAAAAGGGCTGTTGAAGCAGTGCAGTGCAACAGACTTTCGAGCCACAAATGGGGTAATGTAGGACAAAGTGGACCCTGGATCAATCAATACATAAGAAGGGTATGAGCAAATAGTCATCATACATGTTACCACATCACAGGCCTTTGTAAGTCTGTCTCCTGCAGGGACAGCGCATAGGTACGGCTTGAGCCCGGCACAGACTAGAGGCTCCTTATCTACCTCGGCCTCTACGGTGAACTGAGGTCCTACGCCCTACCGAGGCTGGAGCTCGTGGCCCTACTGATCCCCCTCCTGGCTATCTCGGCTACCTTGCCCCACACAATCAAATCTCTAATCATGTGCCCCTCCACCCGCATATATAGCACCTGTGGAGCCATATCTACAAGCTCGGTGTAATTCGGCCACAAATAGGGCGGGGATGGGGTGTGTATACTGCTTTGCTCCCTTTCCTCCTCTCTTTGAGAGTGAATCCACCGTTCGAAGCGCCTGAGACTACGGCGCCTCGATGAATAAATCTACCTCTGTTGTGGTGGAGGTGGGGGGTCTAGGGGGCTGTCGACTAACCGGGTCCCTAGGTCCTCTACGAATCTCCCTGTTGTATTTCATCTGATCTATCCTGGTGGCACTGCTCCTGATCTATACGTCTACTATCTTGTTACCTTAGCTGTCTAAGGCACTTAATAGTACGGGCGAAGGCCTGCACCCGAGAAATATCAATATCTTCCTGTAATGTAGGCTATCATGCATGCCTCAGTAACTATTACAGGTTCGATCCCGCAATGAACCGGTGGACTCTAGATGGAATGGTGTCCACAAAAGCTGGAGCATAGCGGACTAAGGAGTCAAATTGTAGGGCATATTCTCGTACGCTCCCTCCCTTGCTCCAAGTGCAGAGCGATCCATCAGAACTGCTTAGGATCTCCGTGGCAAATAACGGTCGGGGAAGGCCTCGAGAAGAGTGGACAGTCGGAGGAACATCTCTCCCTCGAGACCTTCTGACTCTCGTACCATAACACAATTATGTCTCGCTACCGGAATGTTGCTAACTCAACTAATTTTGCAGGTGTCACATGCATGACCCGGAAAGTTCTCTACATCGATCTAGGAAATCACGGGGTCCTCGCGTCGACCACGTGGTATGGGGGACCCAATGCCAAAAATTCCTGACCCTCGAAGCGCCGAGATCCACGATGGCTCTGGCTATTCACAATTAGCCTTGGCCCGGCGGTGGCCGCCGTTTGTCCCGACATAACTACAACCTTGCGAATATCCTTGTTGGATGGTGTAGGTACGGGAGCTATCGGAGGAGAGTATCGTTCGAATGGCTCCACGATGATATGAGGACTCTTTGAGAAGAACATTGATGATGCCTACATATCGCCCTCGGATCGGGCTGATTCTAGGCGCTGGAAATTTGAGGCATCCTGCTTTGGTGCCCAGCTAGCCTGCTAGCGATATCCGGCCTTCTACACAATGGAAGGGTGTCGCTGGTATGCCATTTTATGCGTAAACAAAGTATGATAAGTTTTAGAACTCAAGCCCTATCTTTATCTTGCTCTATGACACGGCCAGATATGAAGAAAGAGTAACCATCCTATTATGCCTTGCGACCTCACTCACCAGTATGTAGGGCTGGCATCCATAGACAAGACTCTACTTAGCACGGCTTACGGACTCACACAGGACCACGACCCGCTCACGATACCAAGTTTTGTCACGCCCCGCCTTGGGGTATGGCACCTGGTGCCCTACTGAGACCCTAAGCTGCTAGACTCTTTGAGCCTAAGCACATCGGGTGCAAGTGGCTCTAACTTTCAATTCACGGAATCAACGGGCTATATAAGCGAGTGTCATCGACCCCAGCCAAAATAGGCCTATAGCCACTGTACAACAACAACAGCTAACCAGAATCACATACATATAGGAAACCTATGCGGGCCGACAAGGCCACCATCTTTGTCTAGTCATCTCTAAATCAATTTAACAAGTGCTGAATAGCTACGTGACCGAGCGAGTCACCACTACTAACTGGATAAGGCCCACACGGCCAACACATTAACCACGGGAAATATATACACAATCTGCAAGCCTCTAAGAACTGATAAGATGGTGGAATGAGGCCCCGACTTACCGTATTATACAACAAGGAAATGATATAAACCTGAATATCCAAGCTCACGGATGACGGGGCTTATGACTCTGCGCTGGCTAGGATCACGAGAATCGGCTCCTCGTCTATATGTACCACAGGCAAATGTCTTAACAGAGGCCCCAAACGGGCATCGGTAACAACGTGCCCAGAGTATGCAAAAAAACAAGCCAGACATACGAATATAAACAACATAACTAGAGATTCTGAATAGTAGAAAGTATACAAAGCTATGCCGGGCGATGGAATCTAAAATAAGCTTATCACGTACTGAAGGTGAGGTAGAATCATACATGTCGTCATGGCGACTTGCTATTTATCTGAACTAATAGATATCATGTACATATATAAAACATACAGAACCTATACCAGCCCACATAAGCCGGAAGGTGCCAACCAACACACAATGCATAACACACCTACAGGGTCAAAACCATCCAAAAATAAATCACTCCACTACGCCTACTAACTACGAGCACCTCCTGACACATGGAGTGCACGGCTCAGTCATGGCCTCGACTATAATTGTGTTTAGTCAGGAGGACTCCTGCAACTAAACTTTAATGCTGTATACGCCCATGTGTCACATGTCCTTACAGGCGCAAACGCTCGACGAGGGTAAGCTATAATGTATGCTGATCAACCTGATATAGAATGCTGCATCCCATCATCGTCCTACTACGGAGACGGCATGCCACTCCTTGGGTGACGTATCCTGCCCTGCGGCGGGCGAGTCGGCTTACGGCTATTAACCCGGGCGGCGGACGCTCATAAGGAATTCCCTCCTTAGCACAGAAACAGGTCTCAACAAACAATAATCACGTATAGAAAGCATGTTTGTTCTGAAAATACCTATACGTATTCTGATTTCTTATTAGAACTCTTTTAAGTGGCCCGATTCTCATATTGAGCTATACGTATCTCGAATATTATGCGGCGTACGTGTGCTTTACTAACTTTCATTTTGAATATATATCATAATATTATAAAACATGCTTGCTAGATTATACTGGACTCAATTCTCGACTTAGAATTGCTCTAGCCCTTTACGCTATTTGCTATCTTGGATTACTAACTATGAAGGAACTAGCTTTACATACCTTCGCTTGGTTCCGACTAACTAGTAGCCGATTGATGCCACGCTATTTCTCCCAACTGCATTCATATATAGGTCAATTAGAACTAAATACGCTAATATTCTGGAAGAAAATATCACTTTCAATATATATATAGCCCAAACATTGAAAAACTTATCAAAAACCAGTCGAAAGCTCGCTATTTCTCGAGAAGTCAGGAAGGGAGAAATACTCACTTTAGGGCTAGGAGTATATTGACACTAATTTGGAGCAATATTACTTACCTTAGCTCGGTAGCACGATAATTTCTCGGCCGAATTTCACGAAACTAGAAATCCGTAGGAATGCTCTTCTTGTAATACCTTGATTCGGAGTTAATTTGAGTTTGGACCGCGTTTGTGGCGTAATCGGAAGAAAATTTAAATGGAATCTTCGTCCCCTCTGTTTTTCCCTCGACTTCTCTGGAAATTTTGCCAAGATTATAACATTTAAACCGAAGTTGGAGGCTTTTATACTTGGGCTGGACAGGGCATCCGTGACATGGCGCCAACGCGACCCTCCTCCATGACACGTTGCCATCGCGGAGGGGCTCGCCGGACTCCTCCAGCGATGATTCTCTGATCTTATTCGATCTTTTCGGGCCTTTTCCCTTTTCCCGGGCCTTTTCCTAGCATGTATGGCATTCAAAACTCTTAACTAACATGCGAATAGGCCATCTACATGTCGAGAATTTACGGGGTGTAACAGTTGAGGTCGAATCCCATAGAGATTGAGAGGAAATTGTCCAAGAATCATAAACTAATTCAAACTTGCAAACATGATTGTTTAACAATTGGATGGTAAAAATTTGGGAGAAAAGGAAACAACTATTGAGTTCAAATTTGTTTAAAAAAAAGAAGGCAAATCACGTGTTGCTATCAATCAGAAAAGACTAGGGATGTGCAATAGATAGGGTGTCAACTATATTGGGGTTGATTGAAATTCCTTAAACTCAATTACAGCATGGATAGCAATGGATCAAACTACATCCTCTTATTTTTCAACCACAAGGATGCTTTTGCTTTGGTTTTTCTCAAACCCCAAAGCCACAATCACAAATCAGCCACAAAGCTTGAGGAAGAGTTAAGCTATCTTTATCCTTAACCCTTTAATGGAGTGGAAATGTGGTAGCTAAACCCCATACACTACACTTCAAATCCTCCCTATTGATTTCTCACCCATATCGCACTCCTTTTTTTCAAGCAAAAGTAAGATAAGCATGCTAAATAAATTTTTCAACCACTAATTTTTCAATTACAACTTAGAGAAAACAATAGATCCATGCAAATTCATCGAATTTAAGACCAAATCATCAACACCCGCTCTAGTTTCACCCATCATGCACAGATCACTTTAGCTACTCATGCATGAAGAAAGAGAAATTATACCGATGGGAAATTCCTCAAGAATCATCATATTGAATAGAAAAATAATCTTTCAAAATCTGCAACAATGGTGGTCTTTTACAAATGAGAAAATTGAAGAAGAAGAAGATAAAGTAAAATGTACTCTACGCTTTATCTTTAACTTCTATCTATAAACTTCAATGATATAAATTAAAATGACATAACATGATGTGTGAATTGTACAATTGGGGAAAAAATCTAGAAATTCCTGTTTCTCAGCTTTACAAATATGCCCTTGGAAGCTTCTCAGGTACATTTGTGCCAAAGCTGGACTATTTTGCCCTTGTCAGCATCCAAGTCAGTTACGTAGCACCTAGATTTCACAGGTGCCCATCCGTGTTTGCAGGTCCTCCACAGGTCAAGACGGTGTTTTTTGAAATCCATCTATGTTGGCACCTGTGCTTCACAAGTTCATCTGAGCTCATCCTCTAGTGCCATCTACATGGCACCTGCGTTTCGCAGGTGCCTATATATGGCATGCATTTCCTATTTACTCCCAACAGAGTGATTTTTGTTCAATTCTTCCTATTCCTTTGTCTAAGTTAAATGCCTGAACAAACAAAGGGAAAAGGCATAAAACCTTCCGAATTGGTATGGAAACAAAGCAATAGCTCATGCTTTAAAGCCTAATAAGGTTGTAAATTACCAACTCATCAAGCCCCCAAACTTGAACCGTTGCTTGTCCTCAATAAAAGAATTCACTCATTACTAGAATTGAATTAAGAATATCACATCATAAGAGCTGCACATGAGACCAATAAAACTTAAGACAACCCCAAAATCACACATCGACTAAAGAAAACAAAATGACTCAAACAGCTGCACAAATTCAATTAGTATCTCCACAAGCATTTGGCACATATCACTTTCATTCTTTCAGTTCAAAGCAGAGGCATATTCAATAAATTCAAGATCAATAAGTATCTCAAGTCATTGACAATCAACATTCAAGGTTTTCCTAAAAGTTCATTGCATAACTTGTATCATTCATAGCTCTAAATTGAAATCACAATTTTAGCATTTACACCAAGTAAATGATGTTGCTCACCACAAGAGAGAATCTCGCTCACATATATGTCATTTACACATTAGAGATTATAAAATGATGCAAAGACGTTCACTCTCTCAAAGATTGTCGAGTGCATACACATTGAACCATAGGCTTTTCCTTCATGTAACTTGCCACTAATGTAGAGTTTCTACACTCGAAATCACCAAGGACTTGCGGGTTATTATGAAGGATAGGGGTAAGGGTAGGAAAACATTTAGCTCTAGTGACTAGAACCTCCCTAATGCCTTTTCTGAAAACATTCAAACATCCCACTACAATTCACAAGTCTACTTCACCTTATCTCTCCCTTCTCACCCTTATCATTTTTCCTCAAGAGCCACCCTTTCAACACCTTCAATTATGCATGAAGCCTTATCTAAATAATAGATAGCAAGATTCAACTTTTCTTTTTCTTCTTTTGATCAAGGGTTTTTTTAATCGGCTATTTTTTCTTTTCATCAAGCAGTAGGTGCTACCTCATATTGAAGCTCATTCCTCTTTTTCTCTTTCTTGCACACCCCAAACTTAGGCTTTTTCCTACATCATAGTTCATCATTCCATCCCCAAACGTGAGGCTTCAAGCCTCATTTTTCTTTCATCACTAGCAATTAGGGAGGATGGGTGCCAAAGAAGAGGATTAAAAAGGGTATAAGGCTTGTAATGTGATTTCAAAAAAAAAAGGGGTTAAGCTCAAACATTGGTTAACAAGGGGTTAACAAGGGTTGATATTCAAGGAGATATTTTATGGTGAAGTGACTATCCAAAAAGAGTGTAAAGTCATTTATCAAGTGCAGCTACATCTAGGATTTCACCGTGAATCATATTTGGGACAGTTCTAGACAACATGCATACACAAAACTCAAGCCAAAAACCTTGCCACATAGGTATCACACTCCAAGGAATTCAACTATTTTCAAAATCAATTCAAAGGAATGAATTTAGACAAGATATTTGAGTTTTTCACGTTCATTTTGTGAATCAAAAAGCCAAACAAAGAACGTTTAGCTCATGACAAGTGAGTGCTCTTTTTTTCAAATTCATATGCCTTTTTCAACTTAAATAATAATTTTGCTATATCAAGTAAAAATTTTGGTAGTATTACTCAAAGTAAGTACAAAAATAACTCCAAAAGATAAACTCAACTTGAAATTTTCCCTTAAGAAATTCGCCTCTCAATCTATCATAGGAAAATTTCACCCGGTTGGACATTAAAAAAATAAAATTTGCTCCTTGGGAAAAAATCGTGGTATGAAGAAAACCCTTAGAGTTTATTACTATCTAGTTTCTACAAAGGCAATTTCTATAGCGAGCAATGATGATTTTCCCTTAAGAATGACATCACCCAATCCATCATTGGGCTAAATCATGCATCACTAATGAGAGGGTTACTCAAACTTCGCTCCCAATGAAAATATTGCATTATCCTTGATGCACAAAGTTAAATAAAATATGGAAAGAATGGGTGAAAGAACTTCCCTAGACAAGTAGATACCTGCTGGCCGCAAGTTAATTCATGTGGATGCATGCTCCACGCAGGTGGGGGAGGATTTTTATTTCAATGCATGTTTTAGTAATCTGCCTAGGGACCTGTTTTAAAACTGCAGATTGTACATCTTGTCTGGAATTTTGCATATTGAATGCAGTTTACCTCTTCTAAACCTTGTTCTACTAGGCATTTTAGAATTAATCTGCGTTAGAACTGCGGACCGCATATTCGGTCCTGCGTTTCGCACATGCGGTGTAGATACAACTCCTCCAGATGGTTTTCTTCTAGGTGTTCTTCTCAACACCTGCACCAGACCTGCAGTCCGCACATGGGAATCTGCGAATCACAGGCCCATTGCAGCGTTGCCAATTTTTAAGCTCCAAATATAGCCTCCCTACTTGTTGTATGTGTGGCATCTATAGGTCGCAAATTTGAATTTGCGGCTATAGATAGAACCGCCTCCTACCATAGAAAGATTTGCATTTTTAGCTGAGGTCTAGTTAGGAATTGCGCTGCACCTATGGACTGCAAAACCCCATCTGTAGTTCACAGATGTCCCACAAGTACACCCCCAATCTTTCTTGTGTTTGCTTAGCTTTAGCTTCATGCCACCTACATAAGTCAAAAACAAACAACAAATTAAGAAAAAAATTAAACACTTGGGTTGCCTCACAAGGAGCACTTGATTTAATGTCGCAGTAAGAGACTCCAATCAGGTCAACTACTTCTGGAACACCCAAGTACTTCTTAATTCATTGCCCATTCACCTTAAACTGAAGCGCATCTTCCCCTTCAAGCTCAATAGATCCATTTGTGAAGACTTAAGACACCTTAAATGGACCGGACCACTTGGATTTTAACTATCCCAAAAATAATCGCAACCTAAAGTTAAACAAAAGCACCCAATCTCCCAAGGCAAATTCCCTTTTCAAAATTTTCTAATTAGGAGGTGCTTCATTCGAGCTTTATATATGAACGCATTCTCATAAGCCCTAATCCATAACTCATCCACCTCATTAAGGTTGGTGCATGGACGGCCTTTCCCCAATCAAGATTTAAACTCATGAATGCCCACATCGCTTTGTATTCCAGCTCTATTGGTAAGTGACAAGCTTTTCCAAATACCAGCTAATAGGGAGAAATTCCAAAAGGCATTTTATAAGTCGTCTGGTATGCCCCAAGGGCATTATCTAGTTTTCTTGCCCAATCGATTATATTGGCATTCACTGTTTTTGTCAAAATGGATTTGATTTCCCTGTTGGATACCTCTTCTTGGCCACTTATTTGAGGATGATAAGGCATAGCGACTTTATGATTCACTCCATACTTATCAAGTAATGCCCCGAATAATCGATTACAACAATATGACCCTCCATCACTGATGATGGCATGAGTAGTGCCAAACCTTGAGAAAATGTGTTTTTAAGAATTGGGTTACACTCCTTCCTTCATTATTTGGAAAAGACACTGCCTCGACCCACTTGGACACATAGTCAACAACTACGAGAATGTAGGTATTCCCATAAGAACTCACTAACGACCCCATGAAGTCTATTCCCCATACATCAAATAACTCAACTTCCAAGATCGGTGTTAAAGGAAGCTCATGATGCTTTGAAATGCCTCCAGAATGCTAACACTGATCACAATGCTTGACAAGATCATAAGCATCGTGATATAGAGTGGGCCACTGGAATCCACATTGCAATACTTTTTTGGCTGTCCTCACACTTCCATAATGGCCCCCGACAGGTGAAGAGTAGCATGCTTTGAGGATAGGTATCATCTCTACTTCTAGGACATGCCGGTGAATCATGTTCTCAGCATATATGTAGAAGAGGTATGTTTCTTCCCAATAGAATTTCGGACATCATACATGAACTTTTTCTTCTGGTGGAAGTTCAGGCCATTAGGCATTATGTCACTAGATAAAAAGTTGGCAAAGTTAGCAAACCAAGGTACTAAATCATGAGAAAAAACCAAGATGCATTCATCAGGAAAGGCATCATCTATATCATTATCTCCATGAAGCCTATCGTCTTCCTCTAAACGATAAAGATTATCAGCCACCTGATTTTTATACCCTTACCTATCCTTAACCTCGAAGTAAAACTCTTGTAGCAAAAGCACCTATCGGATGAGTTAGTGTTTTACATCCTTCTTTGTCATGAGATTTCAAAGTGCTGCACGATCGATGTGTACCAGCACCTTAGTCCCCAACAAATACAATCGAAATTTCTCAAAATCAAACACCACCACAAGAAACTCTTGATCTGTAATAGTGTAGTTCGCTTAGGCTTCATTCAGGGTCTTTTTAGCACAGTATACAGGATGAAAGACATTAACCTTTTCTTCCCAAGCATCGTCCCTAATGCAACACCACTTGCATCGCACATTAGCTCAAATGGCTTAGACCAATCAGGTGCAATAATAATAGGAGCTGATATGAGTTTCTCTTCCAAATCAAGAAATGCCTTCATACCAGTATCATTGAAGTGGAACTTGGCATCCTTCTCCAATAGTTGAAACAACGGGTGAGCCACTTTGGAAAAGTCCTTGATGAACCATTGATAAAAGCCTGCATGACCCAAGAAACTTCTTGTGCCTTTCACGGTCTTTGGAGGGGGTAGGTGGGAGATGGCTTCAATCTTTGCTTGGTCCACCTCTTTCCCCTTTTCCAAAATTTTATGCCCCAAATAATACCTTCCTTCACCATGAAGTGGAATTTCTCCAAGTTTAAAACCAAATTCATTTCTTCACACCTTCTTAACACATCACTCAAGTAGGCCAAGCAATCCTCAAATGAATTACCCACAACAGAGAAATCGTCTATGAAACTTCCATGGTGTCTTCCACCATGTTTGAAAAAATCGACATCATGCATCTTTGAAAAGTGGATGGGGAATTACAAAGCCCAAATGGTATCCTCTTAAATGGAAATGTCCCATAGGGATATGCAAAGATTGTCTTCTCTTGGTCTTCTTGGGCAATCAAAATTTTATTATGCCCGGAATACCATCCAAAAAGCAGTAATATTCTCTCCCGGCTAGTTTGTGTAACATTTGAGAAATAAATAGGTTTGGGAAATGATCCTTCTTATTCCATAAGTTTAGCTTTCGATAATCCAGGCATACCCTCCATCCGGTGATCGGCCGCGTAACTATTAATTCATCTTTCTCATTTGGAACCACGGTGATTTTCCCTCTTTTAAACACATATTGAACCGGACATAACCAATTACTATTAGCTATGGGGTACATAACCCCTGCATCCAACCACTTAATAATCTCTTTCTTCACCACCTCTTGCATAGGTGGATTCAAATGTCTTTGATGCTCAATGGAGGGGTTATAGTCTTCTTGAGGGTTGATTTTATGAGTATAAATGCTCGGAGGTATGCCAATTATATTGGAAATAGTCCAACCAATTGCTCGAATGTGCTTTGATAAGGGGCATATTTATATGCCAAATCGATACTCAAATGTATAACTTTAGTCTTGTTTGTCTAATAAATTGTGTACATTCTCATGTAAATTGTAT
>JACEIK010007564.1:11705-35226 GCA_018107945.1 Datura stramonium | reverse complement strand
GAGGGAGGGTTCTAGCCACTCATGTTCGTATAATTACAAGAATATTAAAGTAACATACTTACAAGAATTGGTAGAAGAGAAGATGAACTTGATGAACCCTAGGTGAGTTCTCCCACTTCTCCCTCACTCCTTGGCAGTTTTTCAGAAATAAATCGTAACTTCCTGATTTTAGGAGCTAAGGGATCTATTTATAGTAAATGAGAATTGTACAAAATTATGCCTGTCGTGGAATGGATCCGTGTCATGGAGTGTATCGCGGAGCACTGCCTCAGTGACACGGAGGTAACGTGAATGCACACTAGAAATTGCCTTAGGATGACAATAGGCCGAGGCTTGTCGTGATGGTCGGCGTGGCACACTGCCTGTGCAGCACGATGGCCCTCGTGACACGGTGCTGGCGTGAAGGGTGCACATCATGGCACGTTGCCTGGCTCGGCCAGCCTTACCAAGGCATGGTTCCTTGCCGACTTTTGTAATTCGCTTCCGACTCCATTCCTCTACTTCACAAACTCATAGATTAATTCCTCAACTTCATTTTAAACCTACAAAAACAAGGACTAATCATGTTGGTTAGTAATATATTCACATTTATATAAAATCACATGAAAATGTATATAATTAAGTAGATAAACAAGACTAAATTGAGTTATAAAGTAGCATTTGGGCATGCAATTATGCCCGAGATTAGTGTAATTTGGGTGTGATCACGCAACTCTTATAATTTTGAGGATGCTTAGATATTTTAGGAAAATGTCCTTCATTCATGTCCTAAGATTGCGCGATATAGCTATATTGAAAGGAATTTCCCAAACTCATATGTTGGTTTATTTCTTTTAAAATATGACCGTGACACAAAATACTCAAGCAAGCCAAAGAGCTAGTGCGTCCCCAACTATAGATCCACCTATTGATAAGGTCCAGACTAGAACTCAGGGAGGACCATCTATTCATGCTCCCCTACTCCCCAACCATCTACATTAGAGGATACCAAGAGTTTTGATTGTTGCTCAGATCCACTACATTTAGTAGTGTAAACTATCGATGCAAATATGATTCCCAACTAAGAGTAGGGGTCGAATCCATATGGACTTTGGTAAACCAAACTATCTAGAACTTTTCAATTGAAATTTCAGAGTTAAGAGGCTATTCGAATTAGGGCTAGGAGAAATATAGTTAGAACTAAGTAATGAAAATGCTTGTGATTGTAAACAATAATGAGAAGTACCAGGGAAGAGACACCAATTTTGTATCAATCCCCCCAAGTAAGTCAATATAGGCAAATTGAGAATGGGATATTGATGAACATGCAAGAAGTCACTTAGGCAACCAATGGGTATCTTTCAATAACGCATGTAGTGTAAATCTACCTTAATGTTATCAAATTGAAGAGAACTTCCTTTTACCCGATTGTATTTTGTTAATTGGATTTCAACCTATATCTAGGTGAACCCATTAAACAAGGGTTAGAGAATTGAGTTATTATTAATTGATGCTAACCCAACTTAAATTAGCTATTTCAAGAATGATAAAGGTAATTGGGCAGGATTGAATAAATTTTATCATCAATCACACTTTACAAACCATAAATCAATCAAATGTTCCTAAGCCAACAATTAATTTTACCCAATTGAGATCATTAGGGTTCATGACCCTAGATCTGGATTTAGCTACCCATAGCAAGAACAAAAAGATGAAAGAAAGTAATTGAACATTCTTACCTATGATATTGCAATTTGGAGAAGAAAACTTGAATTGATGAATTTCAATCTTTAAATTCAAAGATGGATCTACTCTCTATTCTATCTTTATCTATTGTGAACAATGAACTATTCTAAACTATCAAATTCAGTATCTCTAAGAAAAGGAAGAAAAATAATATTTATACTAAGCCTAAAAAACCCCAAATTCATTTAAAATCAGAGGGTTCTAGGTTTGTAGGGAATGGACCATCCTTTAAAAGGACGGACCATCTTTTGGAAGGGCAGACCATCCTTCGAAAGGGAGGACTATCCTTTGCTTTGTTGATTAAATCTTACTTCTGTCAGGTTGCTGTCTATACATTGATTGATGGATCATCTTATGGAAAGAATATCCGTCTAATAACCCGAAAATCTTAAGATTAGACCCGGGAGTTGAAATGGAGTAAATAGGATTTTCTGCACTAGGTCACAAGATGAGTCATCCAGTGAACCGTCAGAACACCACTCTTCGTTAAGATACTCATGGGGAGGGGTTTGATTATGATTAGAAATTTTATGTTTTGGGGTGACCACGAGTCGTGGTCAGCACCGCGATCCATTAGATCACCCGTGGTCAAGGGTGATCTAAAGGATGAGGAAAATTTGGCAGTGTTGGAAACGGGTTGGTCACCATGAGTCGTGGTGTCCCTCGTGGTGAACCTTATATGAAAAATGGCAGTGCAGGTAATGAGAGGTGACCACGAGTCGTGGTCAGTGGGCAAGACTCGTCTAGTCCCTCATTGGGACTAGTAGTGGGCAATTTCCTGTGAATTTATTAAGGGCTTTTCCGTAATTCCTATGTTTCTAATGCCTATACTATGTTGTTTTAAGCTCAGGATAGTATTTTTTAAGAAGGGTTAAGTCATTCTAAATCACTCCCCTCAATGAATGCAAGACTAGAAGGTTCTTAGGGGTGATCAAGGCTAAAATCCATCAGTTCTCCTTCAATTTCCATTGTGTATTCAAGGAAGAGAGTAAAATCAACTTACCCAGGTATGTGAGGCTATGAATGAGAGTTCCTTTCACTCTCATTCTCAAAACTCTTCTAAATATCCATGGATTTTAAATTCTAGATTATAGTTTCATGATCTATGGAGTTTATTTCAATTTTTGTGAAATTCTCTAAGATATATCGATGGGTCAATACCTTTTATGTATTAAATCATTTTTTATAATCTATGGGCATATTTTATGACTATTGTGAATATAAATTTATAGATTAGAATTTAAATCCAATTATGCCCACTTATGTTTGTTTTATGAAAAGTCAAGTTATGATTTCATTATGATCTTGATCTAAATTAGCCCAATTATGATTTATTCTTTATGTTATGATTTCTTTAAAGTACTTATCATGTATTTATGAAATATCAAGTATATACATGTTTTACAAGTATGCATGAATTTCATGATTTATGAATTTATGATTATGGCCAACTCACGGGCCTTATTTCATGGCTAGTTCACGTATTTCAACTATGGTTATGATTACTATGATTTAACTAGACCATGAATGTCATGTATGTTTTCCTTATTATCATATGAAAACTATATATGTTTTGGGAGTAGTATTTAACACCGAGTAGACCCGGGGTCCAAGCATACCCCGAGTCTCAAAACTACGCTCCAACATAGCCATGATAGAACCTCTCTTGAGATCGTCCCTTTTTTCTCGAATGGGCCTTTCATGAGAGATATCGCACCTCTTTTCATGGTTTTGCCCTTGGCAAGGTATGAACATCCTCCCGACTAGGGGTTTATAGGTCGGGCTCCATGCGTGCTCATATGGGGTATGTCGGTTATAAGAATCTCCCATTGTTCCTCATGATTTGTGCATGGTTATGTTTATGTTACTTTGGCTCAAGTCATGTTTAATAAAGCTTTTCTCTTTTTATCACGATTATGAATGATTCACGAATGTTTTTGGAAACGAGCCCTTATGTTTACATTATGATATTTACATTATGATCATGTTTTCCTACTCTTATGAACTCTTATGTATTTTAACTATCCTTTTTACTTACCTTGAATACTCGGTACATTTCAAGTACTGACCGCATACTCTATGTTGTATTGTTTCATGATACAGGTCAGAGGGATCAATCTCAACCACTTCTTTACTCCTGCTTCCCTCGCAGACTTGTCCAACTAGCATTGGTGAGTCCTCATCCTTCTAGGACATTCAGTATCTGTAGTTGTTATGTTTCTTTCAGTTTCATACTTGTTGAGTTAGTTAGGGGATGTTGTCCCATCAACTCATTAGATGTGTAGAGGCTTTTAGACATTATGTAGAAATCAACTGGTTATGTATGATTCTATTCTAGTTTGATTTATGTGCAGACTTCCGTTATTATGAATGTTGAATTTTCACTTTATATGTTGAGCTTAGACGTTATGTTCATGCCATGGGTCGACTTGGAGCCTATTGAGGTTTCTTGTCCCGTGTCTCGATCGGGGCCTATGTTCGGGTCCTGAAAAACTTGGTATCAGAGCATTAAGTTTTGATGTATCCTAGAGTGTCTGAAAATTGCATTAAGTAGAGTCTTTTTCATGGGTTTGAAGCGTGCCACACTTATGATGAAGAGGCTACCAGGCGTTTAGGAAATGTTCCCTTATTTCATGATCTAAGTCGTGCGATGAAATGTCTCTCTATCCTTCTAACTTATGTTATACGCGTTTGCAGAATCATGCCTTCTCGCAGAGTTAATGGAAGAAGAAATGGAAATGAAAATGCCACGAGAATGGCAATGGAGATGGGCACTAGCAGGCCCCACCAGCCCCTAAGGAGCATGTACCCGAGCTGGTTACCTATGCTGAGTTTAGGGCATCCATTCAGATGTTAGCCCACGCTTTGAATGCCTAGGTCAATCAGCAGGCGGTAGCGCATGTCCCTCAGAACAGAAATGCAACGACGACAAAAGTTAGGAATTTTATAAGAATGAATCCTCAAAAGTTTCTTGGGTCAAAGGTGGATGAGGATCCACATGAGTTTATTGCTGAGATTTGAAGATCACCCAGATCATGGGGTGACCGAAGAGGAGTGCGCCGATTTAGCCTCCTATCAGTTAAAAGGGGTTGTGCACATCTAGTTTAAGCAATGGAAGGGTAGTAGGGCAGTTGGAGCAGGCCCTATTGGTTGGGAGGAGTTTCATGTTACATTTTTGGAATGGTTCTTCCCTCGTGAGATTAGGGAAATTAAAGCAGCGGAGTTTGTGAACCTGAAGCAGGGTAACATGACAGTCCATGAGTATGCTTTGGAGTTCACTCATTTTTCTTAGTATACACTAGAGCTAGTGGCTAATCAGAGAGCTCGGGTGAGAAGGTTTGTATAGGGAGTGGCTCATATACTCTCGGGTGTGACCATGAGTCGTGGTCAGCTCCACGACCTGTTAGGTCACCGTGGTCAAGGGTGATCTGAAGGATGAGGAAAATTCGGTAGTGTTGGCAACGGGTTGGTCACCACGAGTCGTTGGGTTCACCACGAGTTGTGGTATCTCTCGGGACCCTTGGAGTTAGTCCCGATAACCTGTCAAAACTATTTTTCGGTTTCTACTCCTGCCGGTGATTCGGTTGTAGCTAGGCAGGTGTATAGAGGATGCTCGGTCACTATATTGCATAAAGTCACCTCTGCAGACCTTGTAGAGTTATCCATGACTGACTTTGATATTATTCTTTGCATGGATTGGTTGTGTGCATGTTATGCTTCTGTAAATTGTAGAACCCATGTAGTGGAATTTCATTTTTCAAGCAAATCAGTTTTGGAATGGAAGAGTAGTTTGACTATACCAGCAGGTCGATTTATTTCATATCTTAAGGCCCGGAAGATGATTTCTAAGGGTTGCATGTACCATCTGGTCAGGGTTAAGGATAATGAGTCCGAGACCCTGACTATCCAGTCAGTTCTGATGGTGCGTAAGTATCCAGAGGTCTTTCCCGATGATTTTCCAGGTGTTCCTCCCGAGCGGGAGATTGATTTTGGTATTGACCTTCTACTCGATACGTAGCTTATATCTATCCCTCCTTACAGGATGGCTCCAGCCAAGCTAAAAGAGCTGAAGGATCAGTTGAAAGACTTGTTAGATAAGGGCTTTATTAGACTGAGCAAGTCTCTGTGGGGTGCACCAGTGTTATTTGTCCGAAAGAAGGATGGCTCGCTTTGGATGCATTTACTATCGGCAATTGAACAAGGTCACCATTAAGAATAGGTATCCTTTACCCAGGATCGATGATTTGTTTAACTAGCTTCAGGGTTCCAAGTGTTTCTCGAAGATAGATCTCAGGTCCGGGTATCATCAACTTAGGGTTTGGGAGTGTGATATCACGAAGATAGCCTTCAGGACGCGGTATGGTCATTATGAGTTTGTAGTCACGTATTTTGGACTAAAAAATTCTCCTGGAGCTTTTATGGACCTGATGAATAGGGTGTTCAAGACGTATCTAGACATGTTCATGATTGTGTTCATTGATGACATCCTTATATACTCTTGGAGCGAGGAGGAGCATGTTTCTCATTTGAGAGTAGTGCTTTAGACTCTCAAGGATCACCAATTGTATGCAAAGTTCAGCAAGTGTGAGTTCTAGCTGAACTCGGTAGCATTTCTGGGCCATGTAGTATCAAGCGAGGGAATAAAAGTGGATTCTCAGAAAATTGAGGCGATGAAGAATTGGCCTAGACCGATGAATCCCTCGGATATTCGGAGTTTCTTGGGTTTAGCTAGCTACTATCAGAGGTTTGTTGAGGGTTTCTCATCTATTACAGCACCTTTGACCAAGTTGACTCGGAAAAAGTTAAAGTTCCAATGGTCGGAGGCTTGTGAGAAGAGCTTTCAAGAGTTGAAGTCTCGACTTACTACCGCAACGGTGTTGACCCTACCTAAGGGTACAAATGGTTTTGTGGTGTATTGTGATGCTTCGAGAATTAGACTGAGGTGTGTATTGATGCAGCGAGGGAAGGTGATAGCATACGCCTCGAGAATGTTGAAATTCCATGAGAAGAATTACCCGACCCACGATCTTGAATTAGCCACGGTGGTGTTCGCATTTAAGATATGGTGACATTACTTGTATGGGTCCATGTGGATGTGTTTATGGACTACAAGGCTTTCAATATGTGTTCACACAGAAAGATCTCAATCTTCAGCAAAGGAGGTAGTTGGAGCTACTCAAGGACTATGATATGAGTGTCCTTTACCATCCGGGTAAGGCTAATGTGGTAGCGGACACACTTAGTAGGCTCTCTATAGAGAGTGTGTCCCATGAGAATGAGGGGAAGAAGGAGTTGGTGAGAGATGTCCATCGACTTACAAGGTTGGGAGTTAGATTGGTCGCCTCGACCGATGGCGGTGTTGTTGTGCAAAATGGATTAGAATCGTCCTTGGTGATTGATGTGAAAGCTAGAAAAGATGAGGATCCGATTTTGGTGAAGTTAAAAGAAGCCATTCGAAGTCAGAAGGTGGAGGTCTCCTCCCACGGGGAGACATGGTGTGCTTCGGTACCAGGGTCACCTATGTGTTCCAGATGTTGATCATTTGAGGATCCAGATATTGCATGAGGCCCATGGATCCAGGTATTCTATCCATGAAGGTTCCACCAAGATGTGTCATGATTTACGAGAAATCTATTGGTGGGATGGCATGAAGAAGAATATTGTAGAATTCATAGCCAGGTGCCCGAACTGTCAGCAAGTAAAGGTTGAGCATCAAAGGCTGGGAGGAGTACTTCAAGATATCAGCATTCCTACTTTGAAGTGGGAAGAAATTAATATGGATTTTATCACAGGCCTACCTCGTACTCATTGACATTGTGATTCTATTTGGGTGGTGGTAGACAGGTTGACCAAGGCTGTGCATTTCCTGCCGGTGAAAACCACAGATTCAGTGGATAATTATGCCAAGCTATATATCTGGGAATTGGTTCAATTACATGGAGTGCCCTTGTCTATTATTTAAAACCGAGGTACTCAATTTACCTCTCAGTTTTGGTGGTCTTTTCAAAAAGGGCTTGGGACTCAGGTTAAACTTAGTACCGTATTTCATCTGCAAACAGATGGTCAAGTGGAGCGGACAATTCAAACTCTCGAAGATATGTTGAGAGATTTCATGATGGACTTTAGAGGTAGTTGGGATGATTACTTGCCCCTAATCGAGTTTGCTTACAATAACAACTATCACTCCAGTATCTAAATGGCACAGTTCGAGGCTCTCTATCTGTGGAGATGTAGATCTCCCATCGAATGGTTTGAGGTTGGTGAGGCAGCTATAATAGGGCCACATTCAATTCATGAGGCTATGGTGAAGGTTCAATTGAAAAGGGATAGGCTAAAAACCGCTCAGACTCGTCAAAAGTCATATGTTGATGTGAGGAGGAGAGAGTTGGGGTTCGAGGTGGGTGGGTATTTTTGAAGGTATCTCCCATGAAGGGAGTAATGCGGTTTGGGAAGAAATGAAAACTCAGTCTCCGCTATGTTGGTCCCTACCAGATTATGAGAAGAGTTGGTAAGGTAGCGTATGAGTTAGACTTGCCCTCAAAGTTATCTTCCGTGCATTCTGTGCTTAATGTGTCACTTTTGAAGAAATTTTTGGGAGATCCAGCTCTACTAGTCCTGGTGGACAGCGTTGGTGTGAAAGATAGCGTGAGCTATGAGGATGTGCCTGTGGAAATATTGGATCGTCAGGTTCGGAGGCTAAGGAACAAGGAAGTAGCTTCAGTTAATGTTTTATGGAGGAATCAACATGTTGAAGGAGCTACGTGGGAAGCCGAAGAGGATATGATGGCTAGATACCCACATTTATTCTCTACCAGTTTAGTTCCGACTTGAGGTATCAATTTTGCTCTATGACTCTATTTAGTTTTCATGTTCGGTTCATGTGTTCAAGTTTCTTTTATGTGTATGGATGTGTATGTGAAGCATGAGATTAGTTCAATTGTGTGATATGAATCGGAGGTAATCATTTCGTTAGTTTTTGGTTTAAATGATCAGTATTTGAATATGAAAATTGCATGTTTCTATTTTCTGCTTGTTTCCTAAATTCGAGGATGAATGTTCCCAAGGGGGGATATTCTAATACCCCGGAAGTTCCTTAGACTAGACCCGGGAGTTTAAAGTTGAAAATTGTTGAAACTGAGAAAAACCATCACATAATGAGAGGTGTAACGACTCGTGGTTTGAAACCACGAGCCGTTGTTACCAGTCGTGGTTTCAGGAGTTCGAGTGGTAGTGGAAGCAATGACCGATGTAATGACTCGTTGTGGGAAACAATGAGTCGTCGTCCATAGTCGTGATGAGAGATGGACTTTAGCATTTGGGAAATAACGGGTCACCCAACGACCCGTCATGAGTAACAACTACTCGTTGTCAGCAGTCGTTGTCTACATGGTAGAATTTCTAGTAGACATAACGGATGGACACCACGACCCGTTGGAGGAAACAATGAGTCGTGGTGAGACCCATTGTGAGGAAGTTCAGAAATTTCAGAGGGGCAAGAAACAATCGACTCAACAACCTGTTGGAGTAAAGGATGAGTCATCCTGTCTAGCCGTGGTTTGATTCCAGAAGAACGGCCTGGGCAGTGTAGAAAACGAGCCATACCATGAGTCGTGGTAGCTTCCAAACACTCGTTGGTATGCCCGTTGGTTAACCTGTGTAGATTTTTAGGCTAAATTCATTAAATCCATTTTCGACCTTTCCATGCTATAAGGCCCTAAACTATGACGTTTCAGGCATTTTCTGGGCATTTTAAGGTAGGTTAAGTCCCTATTGCATAGGAAATTCCCATGCATGCATATTAGGAGAAATTTTGGAGAGATCAAGCTACTCCTCAAGCCCTATCAATTCATCCTTGAGCATTCAAGAACTTTTGAATTTGATCTTACCCGGTATATAGGGTTATGAATGGGTGTTTCCGTTCACACCCATGCCAATTCTCCAGTAATTTATGGAAATCTACCAAAAATCTATTGGGGTTTTAATTCAATTTTTATGAAAATAATTGTGATTTACATTGTATTTTATGAATTTTTATCAAATTTTATAACTATTTTGATTATGTAATTGTTGATTTTGAATTCTATTAAATTAAGCCTATCTATGAAAAATCGATTTATTATCTTTGCTTCAATTGATAATACTTACAAGCCCAGCATGATTTATGATTTGAAACATTAATTTATTCAATTACCTAACATGATTTGGTGACTCTCGATCTATATGCATAATCTACAAGTATGTATGAAAACTATGATTGATGAATTATGTTTTAGGCCGACTCACGGGCCTTGTTTCATGGATAGTTTACGTATTTACAAGTATTTTTATGATTATCATGATATAACTAACCTATGAACTGATGCATATTATACTATGAGTATTATATATGTTTTGGGAGTAGTATCAAACACCGAGTAGGTTCGGGGCCCAGGCTCTGCCCCCGATCTCATAAACTATGTGCCACCACAGGTATGTTGGGACCTCCCTTGTTACTGTCCCCGGCCCAAATGTCCCTTCTCATGAGTGATCACGTCTTTCATGGTTCTACCTTTGGCAAGGTACGAACACCCTCCCGACTAGGGTCACAAGTCGGGCTTCATGTGTGCTCATATGGGGTATGTCGGTTAACAGAATCTCTCACTATTCCTCATGACTTACAACATGTTTATCATTACATATGTCGGCTCAAGAAATTTTCATTTTGGCTTTTCTCTTATGATCAGATTACGATTGTATTACGGATGCTTTGAAAACCTTGAGCCTTTTGACATGTTATGTTACAATATTTATGATATGAGCATGATGTCCTACTCTTATGATATTTTATGAGCTTTTACATATTTTAAATGTCCGTTTTACTTACCTTCCATACTCGGTACATTGCACGTATTGACCGCATACTTCCTATGTTGTATCGTCTTATGATACATGTTCCAAATCTTAGGCTCATCCTCATATCTAGATCATCTCTGAGTGTACTTTCAGCTTATTGGTGAGTCCTCATATTCCGAGGGCCGTCTGACATACATTCACGTTATTTTATGTTTCACTACTTGTCCAGGTTAGTTGGGAGTGTTGTCTCTGTTCGGTTGTTTTTGTAACTACACGCAAGTGCACGTGGTCGAACAAGTAGTAAAATGGCCAAAGTAAGCCAAGTATCGATCCCACAGGGACTGAACTAAGGTAATAATCAACTTAAGTGTTAATTCTAGATCATCTCGAGTGTACTGTGCCTTATTGGTGAGTCCTCATATTCGAGGGCCGCTCGACATACATTCACGTTATTTTATGTTTCACTACTTGTCCAGTTAGTTGGGAGTGTTGTCTCTGTTCGGTTGTTTTTGTAAATTACACGCAAGTGCACGCGTCGCATCAAGTAGTAAAATGGCCAAAGTAAGCTACATCGTATCCCACAGGACCGAATAAGGTAATATTCAACTTAAGTGTTAATGAATTATAACTTTAAGAATGCATAACAATTCAAATAAGATTTTGAGAGTTTAGTTTCCTAATTTATACGAACCTAAGACAAAATTATAAAGTGCGACTGAACTATAGTAATGAGCATGCTGAGGTTAAAACGCACAGCAGGGAAGTAATTTATCGACACCCGGGCTTAATCTTTCCTTCTAAGGTTAAGGTCAAGAATGATGCCTATGGATTGAAACTTTCTTATCCTCGCCTAACTTAAGAATCATGAACCTTCAATCTACATTTCTGTGATAAAAGAATTTCATGTTCTAGTACAAAATCGATTCCTTAATTGACTAATATGACTTTCGTGATATTTCTATTCTCGAATGTAAATCAATTCTCAATTTTCCCAAACTAAGTAAGAGTCATATCCTACCAATTCACAACTTTCTAATTTCTTTCTTTTCAAAATCGAAATTGATTTTTAGATATGCATTAACATTGGTCAAACATTAATGTAGTAAGAACAAGAATTGATAAAACAAAGTACCATTGAAGAAAAAGATGAAAACCAAAACGATCAACAATTACATTCCACTACAATTGTTCTTAACCTCAAAGAAGAAGTGAATTTAGCTACCTTGTGGATTAAACATCATCAAATGAGTATAAATCATACAAATAATTGAGATAAAAGAGAAAGAGATAGAGAAGAACCTAGAATTTTCGTCCCCTAACTCCGCCCTGTAACCCACGTTCCTTTCAACTAAGTCGAATGTTTAAAAAATAAACCTAAGTGTGCTAATTATACCGGTGAGAATTTTTCCCGAATAACAAGCAACGTGGCATGGAGTATATGGCGGAGCACCTCCGTGCCACTTGTTAACGCGGACCTCTCTCGAATATCAGGTTCCTCTCAGCAATTACTCCTCGGGCGTGCCACGGCTCGTACGCGGAATTGTGCCAACGTGTGCTACGACGCAATCGCTGCACTTACCGAAATTAATGTTCCGTGTAAATATACGCAACGCGCTCATGGCTTGTATCATGTGGCATTGCCTGTGTCATGGAGGTAATGCGAGGCTTCACCGAAATGGCCAAAATAATTTCACCCGAGGCGTAATGCCTGCGATGGTACAAGTGACACGGCTCCATCGCGGAGCCCTTATTTCTTGTTGCTCTTCCTTGACCTTTTCCACTCGCTTGCTTCTAAGTCCATTCCCGTTTTTTACCAACATGTCTTTAACTTTCTAAAATTACATTTTACCTGCAAAAACAACACTAATCATGTTGGTCAGTATAAATTCAAATTTTAACTACAAATCACATGAGAATGCACACATACCGATAAACCAAGTCTAAATGAAGCATTTGAGAATCACTTGGGCATATAATTCTGTCCAAGATCACTTACCCCACACTTAAAACCTTGTTCGTCCTCAACTGGCGCAATTAATACCCACGCATAGCTACATTGGCTTGACAATTCAAGCTACAAATATACCATTATTTAATATAGAAAATCATCAAGAAAACATGCCTAGTCTCATCAATACAATGACATTCACCACATTACATCTCCTAGACTCAAGAATCGACTCGATCTCTGCAAACTCATGCAAATCACATGATCAAGACATCCGACACGAATTTCAAGCTCTCATCAAGCATGTGCCTCACAACACAAGAAAATTTCCCTTTTACAAACATATGATTTCAAAGCATTACATGTAGGGTATAAGAACACGATTTCGCTCTCTCCCAAGAATTCACATGCATCATGTCATGAACCTTAGGCTTGCCTTCTAGTGTATTACTTCCACTAATATAAGGACGCGTAATGCAAGATCACGTGAGGACTTAACGGGACAATGTAAGCTAAGGAACTAGTAAATACTGGGCTAACCAATAATAGCAACTAGCTTCCTTAAGCGATTTTCAATACATCCCACCATCATTATGGGCATTGTTTCTTCCTTCATCCTCTCTGCTCCTGAATTTTTCCTTTATTTTTGTTCTCATTTCTTTAAGCACACTCGACTTACTAACAAAGATTAGTTATACATCTTTATTTTATTTAATTTCAGAAGTGCACCTTTGACCTTTTCTTTAACTTTCACCACTTCCGCTTTTCCTTTCTTTTCAGAATTCTCACTCGTTGACACTGTGGGAAAATTATTTTTCTTGAGCACTTAAGAGTTTTGGATCAAATTCACTGTGCTAATGAAAAGAAGGGATTAAGCCCGGTTTGTACCTCTTCAAAGAAAGAAAAAAACAGGCTAAAGGCTCAATGGGGCTAACTAGGATGTACATTCAAGGTAGGTATGATAATGGAAAACTTTCGGCTGAATCAAAGAAATGCCTACATCCTCTCGTACAATACACATCCTTCATTTCGCTTCGCATATACACCGTGCAAGTTCTACACACTTCATGCAATAGCATGGAATAATCGAAACCTCACTCACACTCATTGCACATGCTAAACTCAAGACATATTCACAGCTCTTCAATCAACTAATTACAAGAATTCAACATTAAGCCCCAATCACACCGAATCGAACTCTATGGCCTAGGTATCTCAACATGTTTACACATTTGCATGCTTTCATAAGAATCACCTTTGCATCTTAATATCATGTACAACACGCAACAATAATGTCACACCATTAATTAGCTACACAATTGGGAAACAAACAAAAGAAAGAAAATAAAAGAAAGAAAAAACTACTCCTATCAACTACATTTACTTAAGACGGTTGTCATCCATCCATCATAGGAACAATCATTTACGACTGTTCAATGGGATGATTCTCGGTAAAAGCACCAAAAACAAACGCCGAGAAACCTAATCATAAAATTTCAGCAATTTTTTTTTAAAAAAATATCGATAATTTCGATAGAAACAAAAATATTTACACAACCAACCAACAACAACTCAACACAACACACAACAGCCTTTAACATTCATTACAACATCAATTACATTACGTAACACACCACACAAAAATCACAGTGGCACAATTTTCATGTGCACAACAACACAAGACATAACATAAACAACAACAAAGACACTCGGCACCTAATGCTCCCACCCCACACTTATACCGAACATTATCCCAGTTGTTCACATAATTCAACATATCACAAAAGTAGTGTGGAACTCCCGATCAATCGAAGTATTCAACTTCTTCATCAAGCGCGTGCCCGTCTCCCATATCCGACCGCCCCGCCGCTTTCATCCGACTCAACATTCGAGTCCTCATGGCGTGTCTCTCATCGTTGGGGGACATCATCGCCTACAAAGCCCATAAAAAGCTGGACCCACTGACATAGAGCCTGGCACACAAAGGGTAATCCAAGTCGAGCGCCACAACTTATCTTCTCGTTGCTGGCCTCACCTAGCGCAACCGCAACATATGTATCCTAAATATACTGCCATACATCATCCCGAGCATGTCGCTGCCAGTGTGAGAACCGCCCGTGAGTAGTGTCCACGCTGGGTTTTGGTGACATCCAAGGCACGCCTATCCTTTTGCGGGATGTAGTCCAGGCCTCTTCCTCGATATCATGGCCCCTCAGAACGTGGTAAGCAACCACCGAACCCGCATTCGTGCTCCTTGATGGTGTCGGGGGCCCTCTTCATGGCGAGATGATCACCGCCCTACGTTTATCTCAAACCCTTTCAATGTGGCGTATACCAAGTATTACTTCGATCCCGGTGACATTCATGTGCACTGTGATCGTGCAGAACACACAATTTTAAGCCAAATCTCCGCTTCCCTTTTCATCTGAGAGTAAGGCAGGTTGATGTTAGCCTTCCTTGTGCTCGCTTCCACTGCAATGCTTTAACGGGCTCCACAGCGAGTAATGCTTCCGATATCCGCATAAGGTGGAGTTATGTTCGCCCGTCGGAGTACATGGGCGTTCGTGTTTCATGCCCAATATAACATTCAAGTGATGGGCTCAGAAGTGACAACCTGCCCCCTAATCTTGATAGTGTGATTATGAGGGTCGGGTTCCGCTGGCATAGAATCCCCGACCAGATGGAGATTGTACTCCTTGGGCTCTTCGAAGATGAAGTCTATCCGGCAAAGGTTTAATCCGATGTACGATTCTCGGGAATTTCGTGCTGGCTCCTTTGCAATGTGCTCTCGGGAAGTATTTGGCTTTGTGTTTGCATACCATTTCTTCCCTTCATCCGTCACCCATCGGGGTTCCGTATTGTCGGCGTTGGCCTTCGCGGAACCGGGCTGTGCCGAATCGCTGCTCTACCCACTCTTTTCTCGCGCCCAATGTGGATGCGCCTTTCCTTGTATTGGCTCGCCCGACATTGTTCCTGCACATCGAATGCATAATCCCAATGTTATTCGTCAAAATAGCTTCAACTAAGGTTGGGTTATGTTAGGCCACCCCACACTTAGTCTTTAGCCAAAATTAAAACAATTCGGCAAGACAATCATGCTTTCCAATTTAACAATACACATGCTTCGTGCATTCGCATAAGTCGATGGAATAATTACTATGTACTACTCCAGACTTCACACAATGAATAACAATATTGCCATCGATTCCATTACATCACATAGCACTTAGCCCAATTTTTTCAATAACAACCTATGCAATTCACCACTTTCTAATTTCTTGCCCTTGTCTACTTAGCATATTCATCTATATTCACAACATCATTCACATCACCCAACATGCACAACCTAAATTTTTTTTCTACATTTCAACTAAATTTAGTTTCTTCCTATTCAAATTCCAACCCTATCTTTACCACTTTCGTAAAATTCAATCAAACATGCATTCATCGAGCTATACTGGCCAACGATACTATGAACATCAATCAATCATAACTTACATGAATTAAAGCTTAATTTTAAATTAAAAAAACAAAAAAAACATGTAATTTAATTAAAATTGAAAATTTAAGCAAAAATTGAGGTTAAGTTCAAGAACATACCTTTAATCCGATGAAATCGAAGAAAAGTTGAAGAAAATCTCAGTTGTGTCCGTGTCACGTTGGGGAGAAGGGAATTTGGGGTGTTGGTCATGAGGGAACGGAAATGGGAAAAATAGAGGGGGATAGGGCTTAAAGGGTGTTTTTGGTGCGGGTTACCTGGCGGCTCTATAGACCACGCGAAATAGCACTCACCTGTCATGGAGGGTAACGTGAGCACACCCTCCGTGACACGGAGCTAACGCAAAGAAAGATTCGGGAATTTGTGTACTTCAGAATAGGCTGCAACGTGTCACGTAGGGTAACGCGGAGCACCTCCTCTATGACATGGAGCCAACGCAGACTCACCGTAGGCCACTTTTTTTTATTTTTCTCACTCGATTTTTCTTTGCGCTTCTTGCATTTTTGCCCTCCGTTCCACCTGAAAATCATCTCACAACAAGACATTGGTTAGAATTCAGGTTTCAACGCAAACACAATTCTTATTTTATTTTATTTTATTTTCTTTTTTTTTCCTTTTTTTCTTTATTCAACTATTTCTACTCATCTACTACAACAATTTCACAGGGATGCCTCCCCGTGCAGCGCCCGGTTTACTGCCGTGGCTCGACGTCATTAACGCCTAATCATCTCTAGAGTGATGGACGTTTTCTCTCGAATAACGCCCTCACCCCAAGCAAATGCTTACAATGCTTCCCATTAACCAAGGACGCAATTTGATCTTCTTGCCACAACTCCAGCTTTTGCTTCCTCAATCAATGCTCTTCCCCATCGGATCTCGAGAATCAACACCCGAACAATTTCTCGCTTGTTTAGCACATTGATTGTTTTTACCTATATGGCCAAAAGCTGTGGCCTTATATACATCAAATACTTCACCTTGTCATGAACTCCGCATGGTTAGCTGCCCCAGCTACATCAATCAAAGCTCTTCCATTATTAAGAAAAGGGACGCCCCAAAATAAATGGGACTTCGCATACCGCTCAAAATCCGTAATGAAATCTACCGGAAGATAAGGGAGCCTGGGCTGCACCAAAGACGTCCTCCTTACAATGCCATTCGGTCCGGCCAAAGAACGGTCCGCTAACCGCAAGATCACTGTAGCTGGTCTAGGACTGCCTGTACCCCCAACTTCTGAACACCGATGTCGGCATCAAGTTAATACTGGCTCCCAAGTCACATAATCCGCGAGCTCGATAATTTGCCCAATTGTGATTTGAATTGTAAAGCTCCCAGGTCCTTGAGCTTTGTTGGCAACCTGTTCTGTATCCGGAAGTGCACTCCTCAAGAAGAGCCACCGCAGCATGTTCCAATCTCGTTTGTTAGCTACGATGTCCTTCGAGATACTTTGCATATTTTGCACTCCCGAAACCATCAACAAGAGGTAAATTAATGTGTACTGCTTAAGAACCTCCATGAATTTTTTGAAACACACTTCCTCCTTGTGTTTCTTTAGTCTTTGAGGGAACTGGTGGTGGCCTTTCTACTTCAACGCTTCTCCTTCCCCTCTCATCATGTTCCCTCTCTTCTCCATTGCTCCTAACCGCCGAGGTGGTCTTTTTTGGTTCCACCTCCTTGAGTTGTAAACCACTCCTTGTTGGTCACCGCACAACCTGCTTGGGATTAGGTCGGTGTCACTCGATATCCCTTGGCCTGGTGTTTTGGAGCTCCAGCTAGTTGTCCAAACTGGTACTCCAACGCCTTTGTAGCTAATCAAGAGTTTCATCGGCCGCCAATTTCACATAATCACCGCACCGAGCCAGTTAGCTAACATTGTTTTAAACATATCCTCAATTCTGGTGGGTGGTGGAGGAGGTGCATTGTTGCCTCTATATTGAGTCTGATAGTTCTGCTGCCCTCCTTGATTTATCTCGTGCACCCCGATTCGAACTCGCTCTTGATGGTCAGCATTACCCCACGAGAAATTCGATGATTCCTCCACCTGAGTTGTAGTTGTTGCTATACCGTTGGTGTGATTATTTCTCCGTACATTACCAACAAAGTTCACTGGATCTTGATTTGCACCACAACACTCGCCTGAGTGTTCTTACTACCGCATACTTCACACTAAACTCGCCGCACTACATTGATCAAGCTTGAGGTTGATTCAAGTTCATATTGTCAAGTGTGGGTGTTGAGTTGATTTTGCAACGCAGCCTATCTCGTGCGCTGATAGCCGTAAACCCATCCACTCTAAGACTCTGCCGTTTCCTTGTTCCTCCTCTAGAAGAGTCCGACTAACTCGGATTTCCTCATGAAATATGATTTAACAAAGTACACATCTCCTCATAAGTCTTTTCTAACGTTTGTCCCCTAGCTACCGAGTCTAGCAAAATTTTTGTGTGGGGTCTCCAAACCCTCTATGAAAGTGGCTGCACCAGCACACTGCTGACTGTGATGGTGAGGACAATCCCCAAGAAATAGATTTGGGCTGTTTTTCTGATACGTATTCTCCTCTCAAAACTTAGAATTCCGACTTCTAAGTCTTGCCGTTTTTACCGCATGGAAAGAACCGTATCAAAAATTTTCTTGCAAGATCATCCCAAGTGGTGATAGAGTTAGGTGGTTCACTTTCAACCACTCTCTTTGCTTCTCCCAATAATGAAAATGAATAATGTAAGACTTACTGCACGGGATGATACTTCCAAATGGGATGGGTGTCACTTATCTCCAAAAAGGTTTGGAGATGTTGTTGTGATATTCGTGAGGTGGATTCCTGTGAATTGCCCACAAAGTGCACTGCAATTCATGTTCTCGTTTTCAGCTCAAACCTCCCTCCCGGCTCGTGCTTAATACTTGATGTAACATTGTTAGCATATGGCTTCCACTTCGCGAATCGGCCTAGCCGTTACTTCTCGGGCACACTGCCTCTACAAGTGGTGGATTCCCGGGGTTGTTGCCCGTGATTGTCTGCCTGAGCAACTGCAGCTTCTTCTAGAGCTTTCTTGACGATGGGAATTGTCTTTCCGGCTCGAAGTATGAATCCACCAGCCTCTTGTCTCTTGCTAGTGTTCAACATAATTCAATATCTGCAAAAGACAGCCTAAGATCAAGTTGTCAGCACTAATATAGAAATTTTGTAAACTAACACTAAGAAAACAATTTTACTTCATTGCCATCACTCGCAATCTGCCAAGCCAAAAACTTTTTGGTTGTTTTTGTAACTACACGCAAGTGCATATGGCTCTAACAAGTAGTAAAATGGCTAAAGTAAGCCAAGTATCGATTCTACAGGACTCGAATAAGGTAATATTCAACTTAAGTGTTAATGAACTATTACTTTAAAAATGCGGCATAACACCAAATAAGATTTTGAGAGTTTAGTTTTCACTTATACGAATCTAAGATAAAATTATAAAGTGAGTCTCAATTCATAGTAATGAGCATGCCGAGGTTAAAATGAACATGCAGGGAAGTAATTTATCGATACAATTAAGTTAATCTTTCATTCGGTTGCTAGTAAAGAATTATTAGTTTATGGATTGAAACTTTCGTGACTTTTATCATCTAACTTAAGAATCATGAACCTTCAATCTACATTTTTGTGATAAAAGAATTTCATGTTCTAGCCATACAAAACTGATTCCTTAATTGACTAATACGACTTTCAGATATATTTCTATTCTGAATGTAAATCAATTCTCAATTTTCTCAAACTAAGAAGAGATCATATCCTACCAATTACAACCTTCCAATTTCTTTTCTTTTCAAAATCGAAATTGCATTTTTTATACATTAACATTGGCCAAACATTAATGTAGTAAGAACAAGAATTGTTAGAACAACCATTGAAGAAAATATGAAAACCAAAATGATCAAACAATTGAGCATTCCAATTACAATTGTTCTTAACCTGGGAAAGAAGTGAATTAGCCACTCATTTGTGGATTAAACATCATCAAATGAGTATAATCATACAAACAATTGAGATAAAAGAGAAATAGATAGAGAAGAACCCTAGAATTTTCATCCCCTCAACTGTCTATAACCCATGTTCCCTCAAGCCAACTAAGTCAATGTTTAAAAATAAATCTAAGGAAGTATTTATACCGGTGAGAATTTTTTCCGAAATAATAAGCACGTGGCACGGAGTGTACGCGGAGCACCTCCTTCGTGCCACGGAGCTAACGCGCACCTCTCTAGAATCAGGTTCTCAAAGAATTACCTCCTTAGCGTGCCATGGCCTACAACGCGGAGCTGTGTCAACGTGCTACGGCGCACCGCGAACCCCTTTACTGAATTTGGATGTTCTGTAAATATACGCAATGTGCCACGGCTTGCATCGCTAGTGGCATTGCCTCCATGTCACGGAGGTAACTCGAAGCTTCACCGAAATGGCCAAAATAATTTCACCCGAGGTGCAATGCCTCCGCGATGGCACAGTGACACGGCTCCATCGTGGAGCCCTTATTTTTGCTGCTTTTCTGACCTTTTCCACTACTTGCTTCTAAGTCCATTCCCGTTTTACCAACATGCCTCTCAGCTTACCAAAATTACATTTTATCTGTAAACAACACTAATCATGTTGGTTAGTATAAATTCACATTTTAACTACAAATCACATGAGAATGCTCACATAACGATAGATAAACAAGATGAAATGAAGCATTATATCAGCTGGGCAGCATCTTGCCCAAGATTAGCCCCATCAACCAATCGTATTGGTAGAGGCTTTTAGACAGTGTGTAGTACTTAACTTGTGTATGTCTAAGTAATTCCGTTTGTTATAATGTGTCATGATTATGGTTACGTTTCCGGTATGCCATGTGATTAGTCTTCTACTTATAATGAATGAAATTAGATGTATGCTTATTCCATGGGTCGACTTGGGGCCTCTTGGGGTTCCTTGTCCCGTGTTACGATCCGGGTCTACGTTCTAGTCGTGACACATGCAAGAATAGAAGGTTCTTAGGGGTGATCAAGGCTAAAATCCATTAATTCTCCTTCTATTTCCTTTGGTTATTCAAGGAAGAGAGTAAAATCAACTTACCTAGGTATGTGAGGCTATTAATAAGAGTTCCTTTCACTCTCATTCTCAAAACTCTTCTAAATTTTCATGAATTTTAAATTCTAGATTCAAGTTTCATGACATATGGGGTTTATTCTAATTCTTGTGAAATTCTCTAAGATATATCAATGGGTCAATCCCTTTCATATATTAAATAATATTTTATGATCTATGGGAAGATTTTATGACTATTGTGAATATAAATTTATAGATTCAAGTTTAAATCCAATTATGCCCACTTATGTATGTTTTATGAAAAGTCAAGTTATTATTTCATTATGATCTTGATCTAAATTAGCCCAATTATGATTTATTCTTTATGATATGATTTCTCTCAAATACTTATCATGGATTTATGAAATATCAAGTATATACATGTTTTACAAGTATGCATGAATTTCATGATTTATGATTATAGTCGACTCACAGGCATTATTTCATGGTTAGTTCACATATTTCAATTATGTTTATGATTATTAACATTTAACTAGTCCATGAATCTCATATATGTTTTTTCTATTTTAATATGGGCACTATATTTGTTTTGGGAGTAGTATTTAACACCGAGTGGACCCAGGGTTCAAGCATACCCCGAGTCTCAGAACTTCGCGCCAACATAGCCGTGATTGGACCTCCCTTGAGATCGTCCCTTTTTTCCCAAATAGGCCTTTCATGAGTGATATCACACCTCTTTTCATGGTTCTATCCTTGACAAGGTACGAACACCCTCCCGACTAGGGGTTTACAGGTCGAGCTCTATGTGTGCTCATATGGGGTATTTCGGTTATAAGAATCTCCTATTGTTCCTCATGATTTGTGCATGGTTATGTTTATGTTACTTTGGCTCAAGTCATATTTAATGAAGTTTTTCTCTTATGATTATGATTATGACTGATTTATGAATGTTTTTGAAAATCTTGAGCCCTTATGTTTACATTATGATATTTACATTCTGATCATGTTGTCCTACTGTTATGAACTCTTATATATTTTAACTGTCTGTTTACTTACCTTGCATACTCGGTATATTCCAAGTACTGACTGCATACTCTATGTTGTATCGTTTCATGATACAGGTATGAGGGATCAATCTCAGCCGCTTCTTTAGTCCTACTTCCCTCTCAGACTTGTCTAGATAGCATTGGTGAACCCTCATCCTTTGAGGACATTCAGTATCTATAGTTTTTATGTTTCTTTTAGTTTTAGACTGGTCGAGTTAGTTGGGAGATGTCGTCCCATCAACTCATCAGATGTGTAGAGGCTTTCATACATTATGTAGAAATCAGCCGGTTATGTATGATTCTATTCTAGTTTGATTTATATGCAGACTTTTGTTATTATGTATGTTGAATTTCTGCTTTACTATGTTGATCTTAGACGTTATGTTCATGCCATGGGTCGACTTGGAGAATCTCGGGGTTTCTTGTCCTATTTCTCGATCTGGGCCTATGTTTGGGTCGTGACAGTCCGTCCTTCATTTCGTCCTTTGGCTATGAATCTTTTTGGTCAGGTGATCCATCCCTTGATTGACGAACCATCTTCTGGGAAGATGGTCCGTCCTTTCCATCGTCAACTGCAGACAACTTGGAAGTGGTTTTTTAATCGAGCAGGACCTGTTGGATATTTAAATGTGTGGACCATCCTTCTAAGAGACGGCCCGTCCTTTGCTTTTTCCTTTGGGCAGTTTTGTGACTTTGAGTCCTCCTTTCTTAATTTCATTTGGGTTCCTAGAATAATGAGGTCGATTTTGACTTAAATTAGTAATTAAAGATATGAAAAACTCTATGAAATGAAGCAAAGATGTGGCACAAACTCCCGACATATCAAGGTCCCTCCCTGATCTACTCCATCGACAAGTTCAATCAATTGAAGAGTCGGGGGAGCTATTCTATCCCTTATTGATATCCAATTTTGGCCCTCCATATTTTAATTAATTACTTAATCTTCTATATTTCAAATAATGTAAAATCAATATTTATTTTTTAAGTTTAAAATATTTTTGTCAAAAATACTTTGATAATTGCTATTACATTTGGCAAAATATTATATGATTTTAAAAATGTTTAATATTGATTAATTACCTGTCATATTTTTTTTTTATAAAATTAGTTTGTGCAAAAATGAATATTTTAAAGCTATACCAATTTCAGACAATTATGATTATTTTAACCCTTATCAACCAATTTTTGAAAATAAATAATTTTTACATTATTCAAATTAAGAAGCTTGATTGAATAGTTAAATAAATAATTTATCTCAATTTTATTTCAAAGAAATGACCAATTTTAAAGGTTAATTTAAAATTACAAAACAATTTGATTTCACTTTAGCAATTAAGGCTATTTTATTAAGAAAGTAGATACAAATAAAATTAATTTATCCTTATTTTTAATTGCAAATATTTCCAAAA
>JACEIK010007564.1:0-10652 GCA_018107945.1 Datura stramonium | reverse complement strand
CTCTTTGACTTTTAAGATCCCTCTTTATCTTCCCTTCTTTTCTTGGCAACTTTTTACACCCAAAGATATTTTTATGAACTCAATTTTCATTTTCATTTTCTATTTTTATTTTTTGTTTTTTTCTTTTTTAGCACTTTTCTCAATAACCTTGGGATATGATCAAACATTATCTTATTACCCCCAGCTTACACCATTTTGCTCATTTTCATTACAATTCATAGTGTCAAGGAGGAGGGGTTCTAAAGAGGGTCAATGTTGCCTCCCATGCGCACGCAAGCACACATGGTCGTCAAGTAATATAGGACTGGAAGTCCCGATTATCGATCCTTCAGAGACTTGTCAGTTCAATTATTTAAAGTTACTTATTTATTTCTCTATTCTATAAAATAGTTGAAATGGGGAATGATTTAGATAATTAAACTACTAAATACTTTAAATAAGAAATTAACTAAAGAATGTTGAAAACATGGTTTTACATCAGATGATAGTGAAAATCTAGGAAAATGGAACTTTTGCTTCAAGTTGAATTTTCAAAACATGATTACATTATAACGATTCTTCCTATGATTGCTAGTTGTAAGTTACTATCCCATTCCTTACTACTCTTCCGAGCATCCAACAACTATCTCATCAACCCTAGTGACTATATCCCTATGGTCACAGTAGAAAAATGAAATGACGGTTATGCCATCAGGCATTTCAACTAAACAAGGTTGAAGGGTATATCCCTATCCTCAACAACAACTTCTATCCTCTAACCAATAGGTTTAAGGGTCTTTGAATTCTTGTTTTATATTTACCTTTAACCCTTTTGATTCCATTTCCCAAGTTCAATCGAAAGCCAAAAGATTTACTCACAAGTTGATCAGGATAGTGAATAAGCAATTATAACAAGTAATATAAACAACCATTAAAGAAGAATCGAAACTAGCATAAATCAGTCTTTCAAACTTCAACCATACACCATGACCAAAACCCTAGAGTATGAGTTTATCCACTCATAGACAAGAGGAAAAATAAAGACTTAATCATCATCATTTAAAGTAAAATAAAGAAGAAAAGAAGAAATCTAAGTAGAAACTTGGCTCTCCTTCAAAGCTGTGTTACAACCCTCAACGAATGAGATACGTAATGTAAAAGTGATCCCAAGATTCCTAACAAATGATCTAGAGGTTATATTTATAGTTGAGCCTTCAAATGGAACTTCAGCCCTCAAGTGCTTGACTTTAAAATTAGCAAATTCTATCCCGGAATAGGCCTGGCGCCCCGCCTCCTCCATAGCCCCAAGTTGGGCTCAAGTTTCCTCTGGATTTTAGCTTCGGACGCCCAACCCCATCTATATCACCAAGGAGTTAGCTAAATTTCAACACTTCTAGATCATCTGGGTGCCCCCCGCTACTCATAGCCCTTGAGTATTAGTCAAATTTCTTGGGTCTAGAACCTCTCTGGCGCCCAGCCCTATCTATAGCACCGAAATTTGGGAAATGTTTTCTAAGTCTGGGATTCTTCATGGGCTCTACACCATCCATCTCACCAAGGTTTTGAGTGAAATGTCTAAAGTTTGGGACCTGGCGCCCGGTGCCAGCCATCGTCCCAACTTTGGTGAATATTTCTTTGATATTTGGAACCTGGCGTCGGGCGCCAGCTATAGCCCTAGGTCCTTCTCATACTTTTAAATCTTCACACCTTGGGCTAATTTGGGTCCTTTTTCCTTGGTTTCCAGATCAAAACAACTCAATTCATGTAACACCCCAAAAGTTCCCTAGGTTAGACCCGAGGCTTACAATAGAAAATAGAAAGAAAGTAGTACCAGAACCAAACAACGAACCTCAGTATGGTTCGTTGTAGGGTCCAACGGGTCATTGGAAGTGCTCGTTGTTTCATGACCAGAGAGTTGTCAGAAATTTTTCCAGAACCCACGAGGGGATTGTACGGACCATGGCTTGATTGAACCGATCATTTTTTGTGATCATTGAAATAGATTAAGGGAATTTAGAATGAAGAATGGGGGAAATTAATGGACGGACCAACAGTTCATTGTTTTTTACCATGGACCGTCAGGTGGACCATTGGTTTTGCTGGTTTGTTGAAAATCTCAAGCTAAGTTTGGAACCCTTCCAGGTACATGGATATACCCGATGCCGGTGAATTTATGGAAATAAGGTGTTAAGATCAATTTCTAAGTATAAGAAGTGCATTACATGCAAATTATCGTCATTAGGAATCTCTAGCACAAAGTTGACTTAAGAGCCCCTTTACCAATTGACTGTTCATATAAGTTCTCACAAGGGTAAACTTCAAACGACCATAGCTCCCATTTTACATAATGTTTTTTTGATGATTTAGCACTTTAAATGGAATATCTTTAAGTCTTCTTTCCAACGCATATGACTATGTATCAATCAAAGTTCATAGTAAAACGTTATGAGTATTTTAGTGAAGCAATAACAGGTAATTAGAACGGGCCATTGTATCAACCAACGACCCGTCCTGTTGGTTGTTGGAACTGCTAGTTCCAGGTCTCTTTTTTGCAGTTTGGGGGTATTTTGGTAAAATTCTATACTTATAACTCCTAAATGACGTCGTTTTTGGCTTCCTTAGGGTAAGATTAAAGGGATTAACCTGTCCTAAATCCTCACCCTCTCCAAAAGATCAATAGTTGGATTCTCTCTCAATAAAGGAGCTAGGGTTCTTCTTCAACCTCTTCAAATCTTCTTGGACTCTTCAAGGAAACTCAAGGGATCATCAACCCATGTATGTGAGGCTATGAATGAGAGTTTCTTTCACTCTGATGCTCAAAACTCTTCTCAATTTCTATGAATTTCAATTTAAATTCAAGTTTCATGATCTATGGGGTTTATTCTAATTCTTGCGAAATTCTCTATGATCTATCTATGGGTCAATTTCTTTCATGTATTAAATTATGTTTTATGATCTATGGGAAGATTTTATGACTATTTTGAATATAAATTTATAGATTTGAATTTAAATCCAATTATACCCAATTATGTATGTTTTTATGAAAAGTCAAGTTATGATTTCATTATGATCTTGATCTAAATTAACACAGTTATGCTTTATGATTTATGATATGATTTCTCTCAAGTACTTATCATGGACAAGTTTTACGTTGTTTTCCATTAAATGATTTCTCTCAAGTATTTATCATGGGCAGGTTCTACGTTTTTTTCCATTACAATCATGTTTCAAGTTTTTAAATAAAAATGCTCATTTATGAAAAGTTCATGAAAGTTAAGATTTATGATGAATGTTAATGTATGATGAAGTATTGATGATGAAAGGTATGTTTTCAAATCACCCATATTTATAAAAATATTTTCAAGTGAATTAAGTATTTTCAAGCATGTTAAAGTATTAGGCAATGCCCACATGTTCAAGAATGATTTATGATGTATGAAATGGATCTCATGATTTATCGATTTATGATGTTGGCCGACCAAAGGGCCTTTGATTCTTGGCTAGTCATGTTTTAATGGGGATCAATGAATGATAAATGGTTATTTATCCATGAATCTTAATGAATGATGTTATTGATTTACATAATGTGTATGTTTTTAGGAGCCGTGTCTAGCATCGAGCAGCCTGGCGTTCAAAGGACTACGTCGGTGTCTCCTAACCACGTGCCACCGTGGGTTTTTAATGATACATTATAATGATGATGATCCCCTCTTTCGTGATATCACATAATGCACGTCCCTCGCCTGGCAAGCCAGGGGCGACTCTGCCCACTTCAGTGAGATAGTTGGGGCATTATGAAAGGCACTACCATGATAGTGTCGGTTATGATGAGTCCTCCTATTTTTCCACTTGTTTTATGTAATTTTTTGTTTATGTTATTGGCTCAAGTGATGATTTGATAAAGCTTCTCTTATGATTATGATAATGAATGGTTTACGAATGATTTGAAAACCTTGGGCCTTATGTTATCTTATGATGTTTATGATACGAGCATGATGTCCTTCTCTTATGATCATTTATGAGCTTTTATGTATTTTTAAACGTCCATTTTACTTACCTTGCATAGTTGGTACGTTCCACGTACTGACCGCATACTTTCTATGTTGTATCGTTTCATGATACAGGACCCAATTCTCAGGCTCATATCCATCCTTAGTTCATCCCCAAGTTGCTATCAGCTTTATTAATGAGTCCTCATGTTTCGAGGACCGTATGACTAGACATGTATGATGATTCTTCTGTTTCCTCTTTGGCCAGGTTAGTTGGGGGTGTTGTCCCATCAAACCATCTTATATGATATAGGCTTTCAGACCTTATGTAGTAATCAGCTTATGTGTATGTCTAGTGCTTTCCGAATGTTATGATATGCTATGTTACATTTACGTTTCCGGTATGTCGTATATTCAGTATTCCGCATTAAGTGATATAAAGTTAGATATGTCTATGTCATGGGTCGACTTGGGGCTTCTCGTGGTTCCTTGTCTCGTGTTATGATCCAGGTCTACATTCAGGTCATGATAAACTTGGTATCAGAGCATTAGGTTTTGAAGTGTCCTAGAGTGTCTGGAAGTCGCATTAAGTAGAGTCTTTTTCATGGGTGTGAAGCGCGCCGCACTTATGAAGAAAAGGCTACAAGACATTTAGGAAATGTTCCCTTCTTTCATGATGTATGTCGTGAAAATATCTTTCTATCTGTCTAACTCATATATTCACACTCCAAAGCATAACGCTAGTCAGTGGAATAAGAGATGCTCTCGATTTATTTCTCCCTACAAGAGTTAAGAGAAGTTGAGGCAGAAGAATTCGTGAACTTGAAGTAAGGAACCAAAAGAGTGAGGGAGTACGACAGGAGAAGTATGAAGCCTTCCATGATAGTCATAGAAGCGAATAGGAAGTCAAGAGATAATGATCTCTGCCTAGCCTTAAGAAGTGATCCAATCCTCAGAATGACGAACTTTAAGCTAAAGGGGAGATCATAAAGTGAAGGACCAGGTCAAGTCAAGTATGAAGGTCCAGGATCAGTAATTATGGGATATCGATCCACACTTATTTAGGTGTCCTTCCGTACTTCAGTCTATGAAATACTCTACTCATGTCATATGTGAACATGTTATTCCCATGTTTAAGTTCCAAGTACTCCTTACATGTGTCTGTACTTAGATTCGTAGAATGAGAAGTAACTACTTCAGATGGTGATTCCACTTTTCTTCCATGATTCCATAAATCTCAGCTTCATGTCATGTCCCTTATTATGTATGTAAACTCATGTCTCTCAGCATGCTCATCTCTATGGACTCAGTCACTAAGATTTTCCTTATCGGCTCATAAGATCGTGTTATATCAAGTGTATGCCTTGCTTAGATTTCTTGAATGATTCGTGCTCATAATTTCCTTACTCTAAGCCCTATGAATGTTCCCCCATGATGGAAATGATGGTTAAAATGTGTACGTTCAGGTAACTCCCTATCCCTGTCATAGATGTCGGGTATGTAGAAGTTCAGGAAGCGCAGTTATTAGCCAAGCCTTGAAGTGTAACAACCCATTGGTCATTTTGTGATTGTTGATCCATTTCCCTGGGCTAAACCTTTTTGTGTCCTTATTTTGTTACTTATGACTTGCGGAGATGGATGACACAATTTCCAAGATGATCCAATGAAGATTGGATAAGATTTTTGATTTTTGGAAGATTTGAAGTTTGGGAGGTTTGATCAAAGTCAACATTTTAGGTTAACGAGCTTGAATTTGGGTTTCTAAAAGTTCTGTTAGTTTCAGATGGTGATTTATGACCTAGTTGGGTTGTTTGCATGGATCCCGAGGTGTTCGGGAGTGAATTGAACCTTTGGTTGGATTTATGAGCTTTAAGGAAGCTAAGTTTGTCCACAGTCAACTCTCGATAAAAACGACCTTATATCGGCGATTTTATGATTTCAACAGGTCTGGAATGTGGTTTATGATTGAATTGCATGTTTGGTTTGTGACTGGAGGATTTCAGATGAGTTTCAGGTGGATTTGAATATTTTGTGTGTTTAGCATGATTTTAAGCATAAAATGTAACAACTCAGAGGTTCATTTTTATTTATTGAGATCGAAAAATTATTCCGAGGCTTTCAAAATTCGTAGAATGAATTGTAGGAGTTATCTTAAAAGTTCAGTGCAATTTCTATAAGTCAAGATCGGGTTTAATTACAAAAGATGAGATAATTCTTGAACGAGCAAAAATGATGTCTGACTGGGAAAACGAGCACCAAATAGAGTTTCGATTCAATGAGTATATCCTTATCATTATTTGGGAACTATAAGAAAAATAATCATCGTTCGAGTTCGTATGATGAAGTTATGACCATTTTAGTAAAAATTAAAGTTGTTGGTGCAACCCTATATAAATACCTGAATAGTGTATTTTTGCACAGACTAGGTTTATTTTGTATTTTGAGTATATTTGGAGTTTTAGAGCTTTGAATTGTGTGACTTTTGCAGAATTCTACTCTATTTAACAAGGGGGTAAGTATCTAAACCTTAATTTGGTATTTCTCCATGATTTCTTCAGTTGGTTTTCATTTGCATCCGGGAATTTATGCGAGGAAAATTGAGGATTTTGGGTCTAGAGTTAAGAGACTGTATTTTGATGAATTCAAAGTTGATTTGAGCTCCGTTTTTTATGAAATTTCATATTTGAGTTCTTTACATTATGGGTAACATGATTTTCAAATAAAATTCTAGTTTTGCCCTTGCCGGCCCAGGGTTGACTTTTAGATTGACTTTTGGACCCGAAATAGAAGTATATCAATATGGGTGTTCATGATTTTATTTTCTTATGTAGAATACGTATTTGACCAGATTTTGATCTCAGAAGGGTTACGGAAGGGCAAATTCATAATTTGATGCTTGAGCTTTGTTTTGAGGCAAGTAGAGATTTCTTGATTCTTTGAGGATCGGAAGGTAGGGGAAACTTAGTCTCCAGTATGTTGGGCCATATAGGTTTGTGAGACGTGTTGAAAAGGTGGCCTAGATGTTGGAGCTACCAACAGAATTAGCTTCGATGCATTCGGTGTTTCATGTGTCCTTGTTGAAGAAATGCATTAGAGATCCATCTATAGTGATTCCAGTAGAGGAAATTGGGGTGAAAGACAGCCTTACCTAGGAGGAGGTATCAGTCGAGGCCCTTGATCATGAGGTTCATAATTTGATAAATAAGGAAGTAGCCTCGGTGAAGGTTTTGTGGAGAAATCATCTTATTGAGGGAGCTACATGCGAGGCCGAAGTAGATAGAATAGTTGAGAACCCGTATCTTTTCCCTTCCAGCTCAGTTCTAGCTTGAGGTATCAGTTTCCTCCTTAGTGCTCTATTCAGTTTCATGTCAAGTTCATGTCTCTTAGTTCCTTTCATGTCTTAACATGCATGTATGTTTCATGAATTCTGTTCAGTTAGGAATCTCAATTCGGAGTCAGTAACTCCATCAGTTTTCAGCTCCAATTGTTTAGTTTTAGGATTGCAGTTCCTTCCCTAGCCTTTCAGTATTCTTGATCTACATTCGAGGATGAATGTTTCCAAGTGGGAGATAATGTAGCACCCTAAAAGTTCCCTAGGTCAGACTTGAGGCTGACAAAAGAAAAGAGTACCAGAACAAAACAACAAACCTCAGTACGGTTCGTTATAGGGTCCAACGGGTTATTGGAAGTGCTCATTGTTTCATGACCAGAGAGATGTCAGAAATTTGCCCAGAATCCACAAGGGGATTGTACGGACCATGGCTTGATTGAACCGGTCACTTTTTGTGATCGTTGAAGTAGATTAAGGGAATTTCGAAGGAAGAATGGGGGAAATCAACGGACGGACCAATAATTCGTTGTTTGTTACCACAACCCGTCAGATGGGTCGTTGGTTCTGCTAGTTTGTTGAAAATCTCAGGCTAAGTTTGGAACCCTTCTTGGTACATTGATAGACCCGATGTCGGTGAATTTATGTAAATAAGGTGTTAAGATCAATTCCTAAGTATAAGAAGTGCATTACATGCAAATTATCGTCATAAGGAATCTGCAACACAAAGTTAACTTGAGAGCCCCTTTACCAATTGACTGTTCGTATAAGTTCTCACAAGGGTCAACTTCAAACGACCATAGCTCCCATTTTAAAAATTCTTTTTTGATGATTCATCACTTCAAATTGAATCTCTTGAAGTCTTCTTTCCAACGCATCCGACCTTGCATCAATCAGAGTTCGGAGTAAAACGTTATGAGCAGTTTAGTGAAGCAGCATGAGGTAACAACAAACCTAAGAATGGGCCGTTGTATCAACCAATGACCCATCCTGTTGGTCGTTGGAAAGGCCAGTTCCAGGTCTTTTTTTGGCAGGTTGGGGGTATTTTGGTAAACTCTATTCTTTTAACTCCTAAATGATGTTGTTTTGGACTTCCTTAAGGTCAGATTAAAGGGATTGACCTAGCCTAAATTCTCACCCTCTCCAAAAGATCAATAGTTGAACTTTCTCTCAAGAAAGGAGCTAGGATTCTTCTTCAACCTCGTCAAATCTTCTTGGTCTGTTCAAGGAAACTCAAGGGATCATCTACCCAGGTATGTGAGGCTATGAATGAGAGTTCCTTTCACTCTCATGCTCAAAACTCTTCTCAACTTCCATTGATTTCAATTCTAGATTCAAGTTTCATGATCTATGGGGTTTATTCCAATTTTTGTGAAATTCTCTATGATCTATCTATGGGTAAATTTTTTTCATGTATTAAATCATGTTTTACAATCTATGGGTAGATTTTATGACTATTTTGAATATAAATTTATAGATTTAAATTTAAATCTAATTATGCCCAATTATGTATGTTTTTATGAAAAGTCAAGTTATGATTTCATTATGATCTTGATCTAAATTATCCCAATTATGATTTATGCTTTATGATATGATTTCTCTCAAGTACTTATCATGGGAAAGTTTTACGTTGTTTTCCAATAAAATCATGTTTCAAGTTTTTAAATAAAAATGCCCATTTATGAAAAGTTCATGAAAGTTAAGATTTATGATGAATGTTCATGTATGATGAAGTATTGATGATGAAAGGCATGTTTTCAAGTCACCCATGTTTTTAATCATGTTTTCAAGTGAATTAAGTATTTTCAAGCATGTTAAAGTATTGGGAAATGCCCACATGTTCAAGAATGATTTGTGATGTATGAAATGGATCTCATGATTTATCAATTTATGATGTTGGCCGACTAAAGGGCCTTTGATTCTTGGCTAATCATGTTTTAATGGGGATCAATGAATGATAAATGTTTATTTAGCCATGAATCTTAATGAATGATGTTATTGATTTATATATGAGCCTAATGTGTATGTTTTTAGGAGCCGTGTCTAGCATCGAGCAACCTGGCGTTCAAAGGACTACGCCATTGTATCATAACTACGTGGCACCGTGGGTTTTTAATGATACATTACAATGATAATGATCCCCTCTTTCGTGATATTACATAATGCACGTCCCTCGCTTGGCAAGCCAGGGGCGACTCTGCCCACTTGAGTGAGATAGTTGGGGCATCATGAAAGGCACTACCATGATGGTGTAAGTTATGACGAGTCCTCCCATTGTTCCGCATGTTTTTTGCATTTTTATATTTATGTTATTGGCTCAAGTGCTGATTTGATAAAGTTTCTCTTATGATTATTACAATGAACGGTTTAAGAATGATTTGAAAATCTTGAGCCTTATGTTATCTTATGATGTTTATGATACAAGCATGATGTCCTTCTATTATGATCATTTATGAGCTTTTATGTATTTTTAAACGTCCATTTTACTTACCTTGCATACTCGGTACATTCCATGTACTAACCGCATACTTTCTATGCTTTATCGTTTCATGATACAGGACCCGGTTATCAGGCTCATCTCTATTCTTAGTTCATCCCGAAGTGTCTTTCATCTTTATTGGTGATTCCTCATGTTCTGAGGGTTGTATGACTCGACATGTATTATAATTCTTTTATTTCCTATTTGGCCGGGTTAGTTTGGGGTGTTGTCCCATCAACACATCTTATGTGATAGAGGTGTTCAGACCTTATGTAGTAATCATCTTATGTGTATGTCTAATGCTTTCCGAATGTTATGATATGGTATGTTACGTTTACGTTTCTGCTATGTTGTATATTCATTATTCCGTATTAAGTGATATGAAGTTAGATATGCCTATGCCATGGGTCGATTTGGGGCCTCTCGAGGTTTCTTGTCCCCTATTACAATTCGGGTCTACGTTCGGGTCGTGACAATTTATTTGTTAGCTTAAAAAACACACAAACACATGAATTTATGCATTTCTTAAGGATTTTTAACTCAAAACAAGGTAAAAGATGGGTAAAAATCTTGGCAAATGGGCATAGAAATATGCCCAACATCACCACCCCACAATTAAAATATTTTTCATCCTTGAACAATCCTTAGTTACATATATAAACTCATATTTTACCACCACACTTGGTACCTCTATCAATTCACTCTCCAATAGCTAGCATACATTGACGTCTCCCGCGTCGAGTGCCAATAATTTGACGACTCTTTTTCACATCGAGCGCGTCCGCAAGTGTACGGGTCGTTCAAGTAATATAGTGGCTCTTTTTAAGAACCGAATTGTCGAACCCACAGGGACTGGACCCATTCCTCTAACTATCCA
>JACEIK010007563.1:0-19324 GCA_018107945.1 Datura stramonium | reverse complement strand
ATAAATAAATAAAGTATGCACATTCAGATGTTGAAAAACAAATAGTCTTAATCATTTAGTGTTCAGATCTAGAGACAACATCTTAATCATTCAAATATGCTTTCAGATTCAGACGTCTTAATCTTAATGAAAACAAATGAGTCCTAAGTTTACACTCTCTTCTCCAGTCACCCCATAATCTGGGCGATCTTCTATATCATTTACAGAAACACATGTGGGTCCTCATCCACTCTCGACCCAAGGAACTCAGGGGGATTCATCCTGAGGAAATCCCTAACTCGAGTCGCCGTTGCACTCCCAATCTGAAGGAAATGGTCCACCCCCTATTGGTTGACCTGAGTTGTCAAAGCCTGGGCCAACATTTGAAAAGATTCCCTAAACTCCGCATGAGAGACATGCTTGGGCAAAGGACCTGCTGGTGCTGGCAGGGCTTGCGGGTGCCCATCTCGATTGACATCTTTATGGCCATTTCCATTTTGATTCCTTCTACCATTTACTTAGCGTGGAGGAATGATTCTGAAAATACGTATAGCATGATTTATAAGGATAGAGAGATACTTCATCGCACGATATAGATCATGAAAGAAGGGAAATTTCTTAAAATGTCTGGTAGCCTCTCCCCCACAAGTGTGGCGCACTTCACACCCATGGAAAAGACTCTACCCAACGCGGCTTTCAGACACCTTAGGAAACTCTGAACCTTGGCTCTGATACCAAGTTTTTCATAACCCGAACATAGGTCCTGACCGAGACACGGAACCTAGAATCATGAGTGGCTCTAAGTCGACCCAGGGCATGGACATAGCAGCTAAAGAGCATAAATTAATGGAAACTAATAAACTAAACATGAATAAGCAAAATTCTGCACACATAATGATCAAAAAGAGAGTCAACATTGACAAGTTGAGATTCTACCTATCGTCAGAAAAGCTTCTAACAATACTGAAGAGCTGATGGGACAACATCTCCAACTAGCTCGATAAAAGTATGAAACTGAAATAACAAAACAACAATATAAAATAAATGTCCTCATAAGATGAACACTCACCAACACTGGCCAAAAATTACTGACACGGAAGCAGGACTAATGGCGCAGTTAAGTATGATCACTGGGACCTGTATCATGAAACGATACAGGATAGAGTATGCGGTCAATACGTGAAATATACAAAGTATGTAAAGTAAGTAAAACAGGTTGCCTAAGTATAACTAAAATCATGCAAATAACATAAATCATAAGATTATGAAAGTAAGGACTGCATGTTGATATCATAAAACATGTATAGTCATAAACTAAATTTCATAGTTGAATAGAATGACCCAAAGCTGAAAATAGAATCATATGGTTTGACATAAATGAAATAATAAGTAAAAACTTATGAACTGTACATATGGGTCAAACCTGCTGAAGCATAATATCATATGTCATAAAAATGCATAACTGAAATTATAAGAAACAATGGGAGACTCGTCCTAACCGACAACCATCATATATGAGCACATGATAATCCCATGTCTTGCCCAGGTGGAGGAGGGCCATCCTATGCCTTACCAGGGCGAAGGATAAGTAAGGTGTAATATCACGGTGTGCCCTTGGGCAAGGGAAAATGCTCTCTTGAGAGGCCCCAAAATACACCTACGTTGTCGTGTAGTTTATGAGACCAGGGAACCTTGGAACCCCTAGCCTACTTGATGCTAGTCTACTCCCAAAATATGTATAGTGCTTATATAATAATATTCCAAAACATAACATGAATCTACATTTGAGGAGTCTTGACTCAAAAATATATCTATTATTTGATCTTGTTAGCCTTGACTAGATCATAAAACATGCTTGTCTTGTGTGGGCATGCCCAAGTCCAAAAAATCATGAACACCTAAAATAGGCTTCATTAATCAAAAAATAATAGATTCATACATGGGTCATTTGTAAAGATTCATACATACTAGATATCTCATCATACTTGAAATCAAAATCATAAACTTGACTTTTCATGAACTTGCATAATTGGGAATAATTTTTTTAAAAATTTGAAATCATGAATTTATAATCAATTAGTATATAAAATTTTCCCATATATCTTAAAACATACTTTAAAATATGAAGAGAATTGACCCATAAATAAATCATAAAGAATTTCATAAAATTGGGTTAAAACCCCATAGGATCATACACTTGAATTAACACATGAACTCATGAACTTGAGGAGAAATTTGGGTATGAGACTGAAAGAAAACTCTCATTCATGGCCCTACATATCTAGGTAAACTGATTCTCAACTTGACTTTGAAAGTCCAAGAGATTTGAAGGAGAATTGGAGGATTCTAGGCTTGATCTTAAATGGAAAATCTCTAAACTTGCATGAACGAGAGTTGAATGAATTAGAATAGGTTAAACTCCCTTAATACACTTCTTTCAGGGCTTAAAACTATGTAGTTTAGGACCTAGGAGTTTAGGATTTATGAAAATACCCTTATTGAAAATTTTGGAAAATAAGCATTTCCAATTGTCACGACTCTTACCACGAGTCGTACCATGAAGTAACGACTCGTGGTCACCTCCTGTTGTCACCACTGGTCATAGGACTGGTTCCTGAGGATCAAATNTCCGGCAAGTGCACCTTTGATTTTTTTTCTTACTTTCATCCTCGTGGTCACCTCCTGTTGTCACCACTGGTCATAGGACTGGTTCCTGAGGATCAAATCACGGATTCCTACAACGAGTCATTAACACCACTCGTTGTCACTGAGCCTCAGCTCTTATTTTCTCTGAATTTTTCCATGGGTTAAAAACCACAACTCGTGGTTTCCTACCACGGGTCGTAACACCACTCCTAACAACCCTTCCATACATAGAACCTCCAAACCATGACCCTTATCATAACTCACTTCACAGAATGAGTCATACCATGACCGATCCTTTCCAACCCTGGCAACCCAGTGTCTCACCACGACTCCTAACCATGGGTCGTACCCACGCACCATGACTCATGGTATGACTCATGGTATAGGCATCCAACTTCATAATTTCACCATAATTCATCCCACGTTCCATTACTTCCCACCATGACTCGTACCACGAGTCGTTCTGAGGCAAAAATATAGATTTTTCTGCTGAACTCATTTCAATACTCTCATCTAGTCTTAGGAACCTTCGGCGTATTACACATGAATGGAAATGAGAGATATGAACTTGAAATGAAACTGAACAGAGTACTGAGGATGAAACTGGTACCTCATGATGGAATTAAGCTAGAAGGGAAAAGATGCAGGTATCTAGCCATTATATTTGCTTCGGCTACCCATGTAGCTTCCTCAACTAGCTGATTTATCCACGACAATCAAAGATTTTAACAGAACCTCCTCATAGGTAAGGCTATCCTTCACATCAATGCACTATATTGAAACAACTAGAGTTGGATCCCCAATGCACTTTTTCAGTAAGGACACATGGAAAACTGGATGCACTGAAGCTAACTCTGCCGGTAGCTCCAACTAATAAGCCACTTTGCCAACTCGTCTCAGAATCCTATGACCAATATATTGGGGACTACTCTTCCCTTTCATACCAAACCTTATAACTCTCTTCATCGAAGACACAATCAGAAATACCTAAACATCAACCTGAAACTCAAGCTCTATCCTCATAACATCTGCATGTGATTTTTGACGACTCTGAGCTATTTTCAACCTTTTTCTAATAAGCTAAACTTTCTCCATAGCCTCATGAACTGAATCTGGCCCTGTCAAGATAACCTCACCTATCTCAAACTATCCACTAGGTGATCTACACCCCCACCCATAAAGAGCCTCAAATGGATCCATATGAATGCTATAGTAACTTTTATCATAGGAAAAATCGATGAGAGGCAAGTGATCACCCAACTACCCTTGAAATCAATCGTACATGCAATAAACATGTCCTAAAAAGTCTAAATGGTCCGCTCGGCCTGACCATCTATTTGTGGGTGAAAAGTTGTGCTAAGCTTCACCTGAGTACCAAGGCCCTTCTGAAATTATGTCAAAAACTGAAAGGTGAACTGAGTACCCCTAGCAGAGATGATAGACAACAAAACTCCATGCAACCGAAATAACTCCCGAATCTAAAGTCTAGCATAGTCCTCTGCTAAATATATAGTCTTAACTGGTAGGAAATGTACTGACTTGGTCATCGATCTACAAAACCCATACGCAATATTGTAATGAAGTCCATATTGATCTCTTCCCACTTCCAAGTAAGAATACTGATATCCTGTAGCATACCTCCGAGCCTCCGATGCTCAACCTTCACGTGTTGCTAATTCTGACAATTAGCCACAAATATTGTGATATCCTTCTTCATGTCATTCCACTGATAGAGTTCCCGCAAACCACGGTACATCTTGGTTGCACCTGGATAGATAGAATATCGAGAGCTATGAGCCTCTCTCAACATCCACTCTCTCAAGTCATCCACACCCAAAACACATTACCGACCCTGATATTGGAGTAAACCATCTCTTCCTTGGGAGAAAACCTCCACTTTTTGATTTTGACCAACTTCCTTAAACTTCAGTAAGATAGGATCCACATCTTGCCTTGACTTAACCTTTGTCACCAATGAAGATTCTGAACCATTCTGAACAATAACACCACCATCTGCTGAATCGGTAAGGCGAACCCCTAAATGTGCAAGCCTATGGACATATTCACTAATTCCTTCCTACCATCCTCAACATGGGACACACTCTCCAAGGATAACCCACTAAGAGCATCTGCCACTATATGGTCATTTCCCGGATAGTAAAGGACACTCATGTCATAGTCCTTGAGAAGCTCAAGCCATCTACTTTGCCAAAAATTTAGATCCTTCTGAGTAAACACATTCTGAAGACTCTCATGGTCCGTGAACACATCTATATGCACTCCATACAAATAGTGCCTCTAAATCTTAAAGGAAAACACCACCGCTGCTAATTCAAGGTTATACGTCGGGTAATTATTCTCATAACTCTTAAGCTATCTCAAGGCATATACAATGACCTTCCCATGATGCATCAGTATAAACCCAAGGACAATTATATAGGCATCATAATATACCACAAATCCATCCGTGCTTTCTTATATGGTCAAGAACGGAGTGAAAATGGGTTAAGCCTTTAGCTCTTAAAAGCTCCTCTCACAAGCATCGAACTACTGAAATTTGACCTTCCTCTAAGTTAACTTAGTCAATGGTGCTACAATGGATAAAAATCCCTCAATAAACCTTCTTTAATAGCCAGCTAAGCCTAAAAAGCTCCTAATGTCAGTAGGGCTAACAAGTCTAGGATAGTTTTTCACCGCCTTAATCTTCTGAGAGTCTAACTGAACACCCTCACTAGATACTACATTTCCCAAAAATGCAACTGGCTTCAATCAAAACTCAAACTTTCTAAACTTAGAAAAAGAACTAACGATCCATAAGGGTCTACAACACAATCCTCAAATGAGTAGCATGCTCCTCCTCACTCAAGAGTATATTAGGATATCATATGATCTAAGTACTGCTTGCACACCCTATTCGTCAAACACATAAAAGATGCAGGAGCATTCATTAGTTCAAAAGACATGACCACAAACTCATATTAGCCATACCAATTCCTAAAGGTTGTCTCAGAATGTCGCTCTCCCTAATTCTGAGTTGATAATAGCCATATCTGAGTTTATCTTTGAACCACCTAGCACCCTGAAACTGGACAAACAAGTCATCAATCCTTGGAAGGGGATACTTATTCTTGATTGTGACCTAGTTCGACTGGCGCTAGTTAATGCACATTCTAATAGAACAATCTTTCTTCCGCATAAAAAGGACTGGAGCACCCCACAGGGTGTTACTAGGCCTACTGAAACCCATATCTAAGAGATATTTCAACTATTCTTTCAACTCCTTAAGCTCATTTGGAGCCATTTTGTAAGGAAGAATGGATATGGGCTGCGTATCAGGGAGAAGATCGATCTCGAAGTCAATCTCTCATTCGAGAAAGAATCCTGGTAGATTATTTGATAACACCTATGGATACTCACACACAATAGAAACTTACTAGAGAGTCAAGGTCTCGAACATAGAATCCTTAACCTGAACTAGATGGTACACACAACCCTTGGAGATAATCTTCTTGTCCTTAAGGTTGGAGACAAAGTGACCTACAGGCACAACAGAACTACCCTTCCATTCTAAGATTGATTTGCTTGGGAATCAAAACTCTATTGACTGGGTCCTACAATTAATTGAGGCATAGAAAGAATACAACCAATCCATAATAAAATAATATCAAAATCTATCATATATAGCTCCACCAAATTAGCTTAAGTGACTTTCTGAAGAACTGTGACAGGGAAATTTTTGTATACCCGTTGAGCTATAACTGACTCACCAATAGGAGTAGAGACTGAGAAGGGTTCTAAGAAGATTTCGAGACTGACACCAAAATTGATTGCAACATAAGAAGTCACAAAACATAATGTGGCCCTTGTGTCTAGCAATGCATAAACATTAAGATGAAAGACTCATAACATACCCATGACAACATCTAGTGAGCTTTCCTGCTCCTGGCGAGATGAGAGTGTATAAAACTGTTTTGGCATTGGTCGCCACCTACACTAGAAGTTGCGCCCTACAGAGGTGGGTGAGCTGATGCAGCTGCTCATATGGTGACTAGGTCACAACCTCTATCGTCACCCTGTTTGGTTGAAGGGCAATCCCTAGGCCTGTTTCCGGGCTTCCAACACCTGTAGTAAGAATCTGAGCCAATGAGGCATATTTTTGCAAATGCGTATAGTACTAGTTAGAGAAATAAAGAGAGTTGAACTTTACCGCATGACATATATCATGAAAGAAGGGATGTTTCCTAAAATGTCTAGTAGCCTCATCCTCATAAGAGTGGCATGCTTCACACCCATAAAGAACACTCTACATAACACGGATTTTAGACACCCTAGGACACACCTAAACCTGATGATCTGATACCATGTTTGTCATGACCCAAGCATGGACCCCAAACAGCAACATGGGTCCTAAAACCACGAATGGCTCCAAGCTAACCCATGGCACATATATAGCATTATTAATAGCACATGACTAAGCAGAAGTCTAGAATCTCATAAAGCATAAACAGGACTAAAAGTCAAAATTGCTGAAACATTTAACATTAAGTCTGAAAAGCCTCTAGTCATAGATAAGTTAATGGGACAACACCCCTAACTAGATCTACCAATATCTAAAAAACTGAAAGACATAAAAAAGGGACATGTAACAAAACTGACGTCCTTGGATCATGAGGACTCACCCAAGTGGTGGATGAACTGGAATGAGGTGGGAGCGAAACTAACGTTAGGGATGGGACTGATCATTCGAACCTATGAGATGATATGGAATAGAACTATGTGGTTCAGCACTTTGAATGTACTGAATATGCAAGGTAAGTGAAAGATGAGAGTAAGGATAACATGCTAAAAATGATGATCGTGATATAGTCATATCCATGAGATATTCATCATAAGTTGAAACATAACGACCCAAGGTTCTGAAACTAAATTATATGGTTTAGCATGCTTGAAATCATATGTAAAAGTTCATGAACTGATGAACGGGTCAATTATTGTGTAAAGCATGATATCATGAATACTGAGCATGACTATTTTGAAATATAAGAAATAATGAGAGACTCATCATAACTGACACTATTATGAATGAGGCCATGATGCCCAACTATCTCACTCAAGGTGGCAAAGCTCCTAAGCCTTGTCAGGGCAAAGAATGATAAAGGTGCGAAATCACTCGTAAACATGATCCCAGTAGAATAAGGAAGACACTCTCAATTGGAAAGGACACTTAGGCCAGGGGAAAGGGAGACACTCTCAACTGGCGAGGGCCTTTTATCCTATGGTGGCATGTAGTTCTGAGACCTGGATGCACTGAATCCCAGCCGACACGATGGTAGGTACTACTCCTAAAACATGCATATTTCTCATATACATAATCATGAAAAAACACTTGGTTTTACATGGGCTAGTTAGAAAATGTGAAAATCATAATCATACTTGTCAAACATAAACTATCAATGAAAACAATATCACTGATTCAACCATGATACATAAGCTTGAGATTCATGAAATCATGCATAATTGAGTAAAATTATCATAACTTGAAAACCATAGGTTCATGGGAGATACTTGTATAAAACATGCATTCATAATTATAAAAAATGTATTGAATCATAAGTGAATCAAATTCGTAGAAAATCATAAGAGACATCATATAAATTGGGTCTAACCCTAAAAATTCATAAAACATGAATGGAGACTAGTATTCATGAGATTGACTTGAAATTGGGAATGCGGGTGGAAAAAATCTCCCATTCATGACCCTACATACCTAGGCTTGATGATTCGTTAACTTGTCTTGAAGACCTAAGAGAAATTGAGAAGAAGATGATGAATAACCCTAGCCTTCCTTGAAAGAGAAAACCAACCTGTGGTGTTTTCAAGGGAGTGAGTGCTTAGGCTTAGATTTACCCTTTAATAAACCCTTTAGAATGCTTAAATCAACATCACTTTGGAGTTAAAAGCCTAGAATTTTACCAAATTAACCCTGTACTATCGAACATAAATTTTTAACTAGTAAAACCAATGAATAATACAGCGGGTTGTTAGTACATACCACAATCCATGAGTTCACTTGTTAAACCCTGATCCTGCATTGATTCATCCTCTAAGCCTGCTCCAATGACTAGAAATAATGGCCAATACAATATAACTACGGTTCATATGATCCACTTGTCTATTCTAGATGAACTTTTGATATTTTTCAGTAGTTCATCACCACAGGAACAACCAACAACTTGTTGGTCTAAGGGATGACACATCCTACTGGTCGTTGGTTAGCCTAGTGTCATTCCCTAGTTGATTCTACTAAAAGTGTTGAATCAGATCTTAGGAACTTTTTAGGGTATTACAGTCGTGGATCTTATGGCGTGACTCGCCCTTCGCCGCCTGAAATCCATCCATTATGCTATATTTTTCTCCGTTGTCCATTAATTATTTCCTGCACACTTGAACAAATAAATCAACCCTAAAGAATGAAAACAAAAACTAAATGACCTTGGGTTGCCTCCCAAGAAGTGTCTAATTTAAAATTACGGCACGGTACATGTATCTTGATTACTTAGACTTCATCAAGATACTAAATTTTGCTCAAGCAGCACCCCTCTTTTGTCATAATGATCACATGTACGACCCTCAAATCATTCGGTTGTTTTGAATGACAAAGTCCGTTGGAAAGATAAAGTCATCCACCATCACAAGGACATTAGTTAATATTCCAATGGGTGTCATCATTATTGATGTTGGGCATATTCTTATGCCCATTTGCCATATTTTTTACCCATATTTTACTTTGTTTTGAGTTCATTATCCTAATGAAATGCATGAATTCATGATGGTGTGTGTTAAATGATCTAACAAGTATTTTTAGATGGTTTTAGTAGATAATCAATGGAAAGGGACTCAAAAATGGCCCAAGGTGTGAAGAAAGAAGAATTCAAGAAAAGTCAGCCTGGTGAGATAGCTGGGGTGGCGCATCAGCCTCCAAACATCAGAGAAAATTGCACTCAGGTTGGTGCGGCGCGCCAGAGCCCAAACATCAGAAGAATTTTAATCAACACCTTAGTGAGATGAGTGGCGTGGCGTGCAAGAGGAATTCTGGACTTAGAAAAGTTTCTAACACTCTAGTGCAGTGAGTGGTGTAGGGCGCCAGACCCTAGAACTGCAGAATTTGAGTAACACCTTGGCGAGATGAATAGCACGCGAAAGGCTAAACTTCAGAGGAAATGCAAGCCACAATCTGGTGAGATGGATGGTGCGGAGCACTAGGGGTTGTCCGGGGTGGAATTTCAAGTCTAAAAGAGGAAATTTTCAAGGGAAAAAGAGTTATTTGATACCTTTCTTATAAATATAATATCTAAGGCATTATGTTAGAGGATCAATCAGTCTTGGATCATTTTGTACGCAGTCTCTAGGAGAAGAGATAGAAGTTCATTTTCTTCTAGGTTATTTTTCTTACTTTATGGTTTTGTTAATTCAAATAATGATTGCTTTAGTTATACACTTGAACATGGGTGGCTAAACTCTTATTCTAGGGTTTTGGCAACAACTGCCAGTTGAAGTTTAAATACTCATTTATGCTAGACTTTAATTCTTCATTCATGATTTTTTATGCTTACTTGTTTTAATTGATTATTCGTTAATCTGATCACATTGCAAATATTATCTGTTGGATCTTGGTTGAACTCGGGGCAGGGAACTAAGAGGGTTAATAGGAAGCATAGAATAGGTTTCAATAATCTTGTTCAAATTAGTTCAAGAGTTGATTTCGTTGTTAAGGATAGAGATATACCCTTCAACTCTATTCAGTTGAATACAAGTATCTTCAGTAGTCGTCTCATGTTTATCCTGCAACCATAGGGATATAGGTGTTAGGGTTCATGAGATAGTTTTTGGGTATTCGGGATAATAGCAAGAAATGGAATCATAAGTTGCAATTAGTAGTCTTAGATGAGTTTAGTCTAGTGTAATCGAGTCCTAAAACTCAACCTGAAAGCAAAAGTTCCAAGACCCTCGTTTTTCATCATCATTTGAAATAAAAACACTTATGAAAATGATTTTTGTTCATTAGTTCAATTTATCTTTCAAGTCAGTAGAATAATCTTCAAAACCATTTCCCTATTTTATTTGTGTTTATTTGAATGGTGAAATAAAATGTTAACCTTGAGAAATTATCTGATAAGTCTCTAAGGGATCGATATCGGGACTTCACCATCCTATATTACTTGATGACCACGTACGCTTTTGTGTGCTTGGTCACTTCATATTTTTGCCATCATTTCCGGGGATTTGAAGATAGATTAATATTTTGTAGGATAGGATTTTTATTCTACTATTCACATTTTACATTTGTTTGTGGTGGTTGAGAATTTCAAGTGGTGTTTGCTTAGTATATGCCAGCTACTAGAAGTCATGGACCACACTTGGATCAAAATGATTCGGAAATCGAGAGAACTTTTTACAGGTGAGCTATAGTAGAAAACCATGAGCAAGCGGGCAACAACAAGGACAGAATTCAAATGCTCAATTTTGCTCGGCCAACTTGGAGAATGCTTCTAAAGAGATCATCAACCTAGACATCACTGGAAATTTCGAGTTGAAGGAGGGAACCATGTAGCGGGTTCAACATAATTGTTAATATCAAGGAAAGCAACAGGAGGATCCCCACAGACATTTGATGATGTTCTTTGAGATTAGTTAGAACTTTCACTATCAAAATGTGTCAGATGAATATGTGAAACTCACTTTATTCTTGTTCTCATTAATTGGTGAAGCAAAGGAGTGGCTTTAGAATGAGCCAACTGGGTCTATTAGTACATGGGAGGCTTTTCCAAATACGTTTATAAACAGGTTTTTCTCATCGAGGAGAAAGAAGAGGTTGAGAGGATAGATCTCAGGATTTGTGCAGAGAGATGGTGAGGCCCTAGCTCAAACTTGGGAAAGGTATAAGGGATACATAAGAGATTGCCCACACAATATGCAACCAAAGGAGATTATTTGGCACAACTTCATAGAGGGGCTGAATCCAATGTCTATATCTTACTGGATGCTACAACACAAGGGAAAATCTTGTCTAAAAGCTATAATGAGATAGAGGCTCTATTGAATCTCATGTCAACTGGGAGCCAAGATTACCAGGATTCGATCAGAGGCTTTGCATAATCTAAGGTCCTAGGGAAGCTTGAGGTTGATGGTGTAGTAGCAATCTAGCAAGATATTAGTCAATTAGTGAATGTGATCAACAAGCTGGTAATCACACCAGCTGCAAGCCAAGTTCATTAGGTTCAGCAAGTTTATACTCCACTGCCATCATGTGAGGCATGTGCAGAAGGCCATGCATATTCAGGTTGTCCACTAAACCTAGAGTCTATTTATTTTGTGGGTCAACAAAGTCATGGAGGAGGTTTTGCAGAAAATAGTTACAATTAGGGGTATAGGAATGCAGAAAATCCCTTCTGGGGAGTGAATCAAAACTTTCAAAGACCCCTTAACAACTTCCAGAGACCTCAGGGCCAAAAACATGGAACTTCTTTAGAGGAGACTATGAAGTAGTGGATAATTCGATAGACTTAGGTGGTTAATGAGATGCAGAAGTCCATCCATGAGTTGGAAAGGAAGATGGGACAATTGGCCATTCAACAGACTAACAGACCGAAAGGGGCACTTACAAGTAATACTGAGAAGAACCCCAAGGAGAATGTCAGCGTGATTTCATTTTGCAGTGGAAAAGAGTTGGGTGAAGTGATACCCAGAGATAACAAAAAAAGGTGGAGCAGGTTGTGAAGTCTAAGTACGAGGTTGGTGAGTCAAGTAACTCACAATAGAAAGTGGTAGAAGTAAGACCACCTCCTCCATTCCCACAAAAATTCAAAAAGAAGAAGGAGGACACAACCTGTAAGAAGTTTCTTGATATGTTAAAGTAGATACATGTGAATCTACCATTGGTAGAGCTACTGCAGAAGGTTCCAAAACACGCCAGTTATCTGAAGGATATTATGGTAAACAAGAGAAGGCTAATTGAATTTCAGACTGTAGCTCTTACGGAGGAGTTCAGTTCCTGGGTGTAGAATAAGATTCTGAAGAAGCTAAAAGATCATGGGAGCTTCACTATTCTAGGTGTCATTGGGAGCAGAGAAAATGGTTCAGCACTATGTGATCTGGGTACAAGCATTAACCTAATGCCTGTATCATTGTTTAGAACTTTGGGACTAGGTGAACTATAGCCCACCACAATGACATTGCAGCTAGTCGATAGGTCCCTTGCTTATTCTGATGGAATCATTGAGGATATATTGATCAATGTGGGACCATTCTCCAAAATCTTGGGGAGATAGATTCTTCAACTCAAGTAAGTAATTTTCTTCTCTCCTTTGGTATTCAATGTTGTAAGCATGCTCCCATCATCCTTCTTCCCAAAGTTGAAATACCGGAAATCACCGCTGTTGGTGAAAATCTTAAACTTCATAATGTGGGTTTCCATAGATTAAATCTCATGTGCTATTCCATAATATTACTATATCCTTATGTGGGTTGCTTATTTATGATTGAACTTTATGATTATAGTTGTGGGTGTGAAGAGGGTGGCAAATGAGTTATTGAATGATTTCATGAAAATAGTGAATTTGGAGCACTTTTTTAGAGAGAGAAATTGCTTAGTTTGTGTGATTCTTGAATTGTGAAAATATTGGGTTGTTAAAAAAGTTATGTGAATTATTGTTTGAATTAAGTGTGAATACTTTCACATTTGGATTGTGTGAATTGAGAATTAAGAATGGGGAAAGTGAAGGGAGTGGCTAAATTGAAGCACTCCTGAAAAGAAAAATTAAGAGAGCTGTGAGGAAAATCATGAAGATGACTTGAAATTGCAAAGTTGGTGACTAATTTGGGTTGGTGAGATTTGGATGATAATAGGGAAAGTATGAGTACCCTATTTGAAAAATTCTCACATGTAGCTAGCGAATTAAGTGTGGGGTTGTTTTGCACCTCTTATACTTAATTAGCTAGCCTTGCTGTTCATGAACTTATTTTGTAAAGGTCTTGTTGTTGCTTCGCTTTGGATGCCTCATCCTGTGTAGATAAAGGAAACAAGTGGTCACTAAAAATGGTCTCAAACGGCTCAGGATGGGAAAAAAAGATCCAAAGTCATAGGCCACCGAAGCACACCCTACTATGATGTTCGGAGCCAAAGTCGTAGAGGAGCATGGGCTTAATTGGTTTAATGCCCAGAAAGAAGCAAAGTATGCTCCAGAAAACTATATTGATGAAGGTCGCCTTGCACTTGAGTTCCTTACCATCCGCAACACTATCCATGAGTTGGCATTGGGATACGTGTTTTTCGAGCTTGAGGAGTGCAACCTCACCTTAGTGAGAGAATTCTATTCCAACTAGGATAATTTATTTGGAGAGAGCACTAAAATAAAGATATGGTGTTAAGTGGTTCGCTTCAGTGTTACATCATTAAATGCTTTCCTTTGCACGCCTGTGGTGCACTCGTCGATGTACTTCATATTGCTAGAGAATCCCCCGTATCGTGACATTCACCATACACTATGTGGTGAGCACTCAGCTGCCCGTTGGGCAAGGGACCATAATGACACCCATTCTACACTCTCATTCTCCTACTTGACTAAGAAGGCTAGATTTTGGGTCAAGCTTTTATGTGTCATACTCTTGCCTGGGGCACACACCACAGAGATTACTAGTGAGAGTTGTTTTGGTGTATATGCTGATGATTTTCCATGGTTTTGCGGAATTTTCAGCACTTCAAACTAAGAAAATATGCTAGTTCTCTGTATGTTTATATATATATAATGTGTTTTCATTAAGTGTTACAGGGATACAGGTTTTGAAAGTGAAATGGACAAAATGAGCCAAAATTGTGCCAAGTATAGACTGCTAGGAAAGCAACAAGTCGTTAGGTCACCCAACGACTCATTCCTAGATTTATAAGGTACAAAGGGACATGGATTCTGAAAGTTGGAATTTTAGCAGTACTGAGAACGGATGGACAAAATGACTCTTCAAGTCGGACAATGACCTGTTGGGTGAGTCATTGGAACTGGAAGCAGAAATTGATAAAATAAATGAGAGACTTGATGGGAGGATCAATGAGTCATCACATGACTTAACGACTCGTCATGAACAATCGTTAGTAGATGTTTAGAGTTCAAGCAAAGTGCTAAGTGTCAGGACGAAAGGATTCACGAGTCGTTGGAGCCCTTAACTACTCATCTTGAGAAGTCATGGTCAAGTATTCAGAAAACTGGAAACTCAAGTCCCAGAGGCAACGAAAGATATAAGGACTCATCATATCATTTAACGAGTCATTGGTTGAGCTATCATCAAGGAGGAAGATTTGCTGAGAACAAGTCGTCATTGCATTTAACCTAATGAGTCGTCATCACTACTGACCTGACTTCTTTTTTTAGTCAGGAAAGGATTTATTTTATGAATATAAATAATTTATTTAGGTTTCTTTTTAAAGTTTATGACTTCAAACCATATTTTGGAGGTTGTTGTTCGATATTGAGATTCAAGAAACAATTTTCCTGATTTTTCTTGAGTTTTTGAGATTCAAACAACCTTTGATTATTGATTTTGGGTTTCTGTTAGTTAATTCAAGAAGTGTGATTTCTTCTACAATTACTTTTAAGTTTATTATTATGATTTCTATTGCAATTCTTAATTATAATTCTTCAAGCATGAGTAGCTAAATCCCATACTTAGGATTGTGGGACCCATGACGAATTAAAAAACATAGGCTAAACACTTAGTGATCGGGTTTATGCATGTATTGTTCTTCCTTTCATTTTAATTGCTTCTTAACGGTCGTGAATGTTAGAAGTTGCCTTATTCTTACTCACAGACCAAGGGCGTAATTGATGGTAAAAGGGATTAACAACGAAGATTTGAAGCTATCAACCCTCATTTAATAGCTTAACCTTGTCCGAGAATAGCTAATCCGATATCTAATGTTAGGGTAAGTCTAGTGAACACCCACATACAAATCAAGTTGTGTGGTGATAATCATCTAATTAGGGGACCAATCATTTAGGTGAAGTTAACTTATCGATATTACATGCTAGACTCCAGAATAGATCACTAGTATAATAAGTCTTTATTGTTATGAAATCATGGGGAAAACAATCCTAGTCACTTCACTCATTGAACACAATCAATTTTAACTAACAATCTACTCACTGCTACGTACTGTTTTAAATTATTTCTTGTTAAAAACCTCCCCCATAGGAAATAAGCAGATTAATAGTAATAGTAAATTCATTAACTTAGGTCCTTTCCATATTCCTCGTGTGATTCGACCCCAACCCTTGTTTGATTCTATATTTGAACATCGACCACTCTATATCTTATTTAGAGGTGTAATTTGGGCAACATCAAATTTTGGTGCCGTTGCCTGGGAATATAGCTTAGGCTTTAGTTAATTATATTATCTTTACTATTAGTCCTTCTTTCCATTTTATTTTTGTTTGTTGTTTTTTTCCTTCTAGGTCTCAGGTTCGCGTATGCCCAGTACTCGGAGCCAAGTAAAGTCCCTGGTTCCAATTGATCATGAACTTAAGCGAACTTTGAGGAATAAAAAAAAATAGACAACATTCATAGGCAAAAGATGGTGAAAGAAGAAACAACCCGAATGCTGGCTGAAGAATAGGCTCATGTATGGGAACGAGCGGCAACTAAGCTTGCTGAAGAGCAATGCCAAGCTGCAGATGCTGAGCGATCCAGACTGAACAGAGGTCTTGACCAACAAAGGCACCGATACTTTTATGATTATGACAACGCTGACATTGATGAAGCCAGTGCAATATGTGCTATTGTCCCTCCCTCTTTTCCTATTGGGGCAAAGTTTAATATTACTAGTGCAATGATCCAAATTCTTAATATGAAAGGGATATTTGTTGGTCATGCTACTGATGATACAAATACTCACTTGAAAATTTTTGTAGGTATTAGCAAGGTATACAAACAACCAGGGGTGAGTCGGGATGCAATAAGGCTGAGGTTATTTCCCTTTTCACTAGGGAGTGAGGCAACGCTTTTGTTGGCTGAATTGCCAAATGATTCTATTACCACATGGAGGGAGCTCAAAAAGGCTTTACTTGAGAGATACTTTCCACCTTCCAGAGCATTGTAGCTGAAGGATGAGATTTACAACTTCAGACAGTTGAATTCTGAGGCACTCCATGGGACTTGGTTGTGCTTCAACAAAAAGCTGAAGAAGGCGCTCAACTCTATAATCCTAGATGATACACTATTGGAGACCTTTTATAGGTCTCTAAATGCTAATACAAAGGCAGTGGTGGATACTATCTCCGGTGGAAAATTCATGAGTCACACATATGTTGAGGCTACAGAAGTACTTGATAGGATCACCAAAACCAACCGTGCATGGTACACAAGAGAGGCAGAGGTTTCTATCGGTACTTATGCGGTAGGTATGTCGGCGGAACAGACAAGGACGGGTGAAGAGTGTGATACTGATATTACTGAGATCAAAACCACGATGGGGCTTCTTACCAAGCATATTATGGGATCCAGGAAAGAAAAGGTAAATACAGTTGGTCCTTGAGGCAAGGCCCAAGAAATGATGGAGGAGAGTGATAGTCTAAGCAAATTATTTGAATGACCAAGGGGCAGGTTTCCAGGCCAATGCACAAGGGTTAATCAATACTCTCTGGGCCAAGGTCAAGGGAACCAAGGTTGGAGCTATTATAGAGATAATAATTACAATCGGGGTCAATAATGGGATAGGAGTAGAGGCAGAGACAACGGTCATTGGAAAATGTGTGATGAGTACAAACATGATACAAGTGGACTTTATGTTCCTCCAAGGAACTTTGAATCAAAATATAGTGGTTTGAGGGTGGAAGATATGTTAGCCAAAGTCTTGAAGTAGATGGAGGGGACTGATGGCCATTTTAAGGAACTTTGCATTGATATTTATGGGATGAACCAAAAGATGGACTCACATACCATTGCTATTAAGTAGATTGAGCAGCAGCTTGGTCAGATGTCTATTGTTATGAATTAGAGGCAGAAGGGCACATCCTTGTAACACAATGCAGAACCCAAAAAATTATAGTCATTATATGGCCATGACAACTAGAAGTGAAAAGGTGACAATTGATCCTCCTATGCCGATTGTAGTTGATGAGACAGTTGAGCCCGAGTTGATTGATGATGATAAGATGCCAGATTATGAGGATCAGGTCATGGTAGATAAGCAGCTAAAAAGACAACTCCTAGTATTAAAAAAAAGAGTGTGTTTGAAAAAAGGAAGGAGAAGGAGGTCTCTCAAAAGTTGACTCCCATTCCTAGACCTTCCCCACCTTTCACATAGAGGTTGAAGAAGAAGAACGAAGAAGGGAAGTATCACAAATTTATTTTAAAGCTAAAACAATGATTTGTGATCATCCATTTAGTTGAGGCACTTAAGCAGATGCTTGGCTATACAAAATTTATGAAGGATCTCCTCACTAAGAAGAGGACCATGAGCGTTGATCCTATGGACAATTTTCACCATTGTAGTGCAGTACCATCTCGATCCCTTGTGCAGAAAAAGGAGCCTGGAGCGTTCACCATACCATGCACTATTGGAGCTTTCAGTTTTGCTAAGGCTCTATGTGATCTAGGATCTAGTATTAATCTTATGCCACTAGAAGTATTCAGATAGTTGAGCTTGGGAGCCCCCAAATCGACTATAATGCGGCTTCTAATGGTAGACCGTATGGTGAAAAATCTAGTAGCGATTCTTTATGATATTTTGGTTAAGGTTGAGTCCTTTATATTTTTGACCGATTTTGTTATTCTTGAGTCCCCATTATCTTAGGGAAATCATTCCTTACTACAGGTAGTGCTTTTGTGGACATGGAGACCAGATAACTGAAGTTTCGATTAAATAATGAAGAAGTGACTTTTAATGTATGTCGGTCTATGAAGTAGCCAAGTGATATGCAGGTTGTCTTAGTGATTGATACTGCAGAGGCTGAGCTTCAAATCATGCCTATTGAGAAAAGGTTGAGTATTGAGGACTTAGCAGCAGTGTTGATGAATGTTGATGCCGATAAGATAAAAGGGGGTGATGAGATAGTTAATTCACTTGCCGGTATGGGATCGTACACTTATGCCCCGAAAAAGATTGATTTTGATATGAAGAATCATGTAACTCTATCAGCCAAGCCATCTATTGAGTAGGCTCTAATCTTGGAGCTCAAATTGGTCCTATCTCATTTACGATATGTATTTTTGGGAATCAGAAACACATTTGTCAAGACCCGAACGTACACCCGGATCATAGACATGGGACAAGGAACCCCGAGGGACCCCAAGTCGACCCATGGCACATGCATACAACTAATCTTATTCAAATAAGCGGAATGATAATCATAAAACATAGAGAAAACGTAATTATAGCATAACATCAAGAAATACTGGGCATATACATAGCAGAGCACTACATACTTGTCTGAAAGCCTCTAATACATAAGAAGAGTTGATGGGACAACATCCCCAACCAACCTGACCAAAACTGAAAATAAACAACATGAAATTTATCCAATGTCCCTTGAAACATGAGGACTCACCAATAAGCTGAAAACGTAGGCTGAGATGGACTAAGGATGAGGATGAGCCTGAGATCCGGACCCTGTATCATGAAATGATATAGTATAGAAAGTATGTGGTTAGT